>CBVK0102790909.1:0-15635 GCA_900067695.1 Picea abies
GATTGTTATTCATCAAGTTATTGCATTTTCTTTAGTTTTGTTTTTTCGCTTTCTTTAGGACTTAGATCGGCCAACGGAGCCGCAAAACCTGTCGGAGTGGATTAATCCAAACAACTTGGGTTAATTAGATAACCCCGAATCAGATTCACTCCTCCAGTTGACGAGTGGTCAATTTCGCCCATCAACAAGTCAGAATGATATTGTCTTGTGAATACTCAGGATCCTCTTGTTCATCAAAAATATAAAAATATGATGGAACTTCATCCATTTGGACCGATTCCAAAAATTCGTCTTGGTTAATGTCCGTTTCTTGATCAAAATGTTCAAATTTCTCTCTTCTACAATTTCTTCTAGCACAACAACATTTGGATTTGGAATTCTAGATGCTCTTGGTCTATGTTCTTCAATTCTACCATTTCTCATTCTTTGATTAGGGAATGGAGCTCTCATATTTGGATTTGGTGGAATGATATTCTCACCTCTCTTGAGTCTAGTTATCTCATTCTGCATTTTTCTAATTATTCTGCTCATTTGAGTAATCTCTATCTTTTGTCTTGTTTCTTGGGAAGCTCTAGGATAATATCTCACATTAGGGGCAACGCATTGGAGAATTTCTCCCCCAATTGCTCAATTTTTAGAACTTCTTGAAGTAGATGGTCCTTGAGACGATATTGATAGACTAGTCATTTATCTTTGTACTTTTCCAAGAGTAATCTCGGGATCAACATTAGTCTCTAACATGTATTCTTCAATTTATGTTTCCTTATGGGTTGCCTCATTCAAGTCATTTATTTGTGAAGCTCTGATTGCATAATTCACATATGAAGGCATGGCATTCTTATAACATCTGAAGGCATGGAATTCTTATAACATCTGAACATGACATGATCATTTGGGTGTTGCACTTTTGGGATTTGGTTCAATGTCTTAAAGAATCGTAAATTAAAGTCCTTGATTCTTTCTCATTTTTTATGATGGATTTGGGTAAACTGATATGATATGCAATGGACTATGCATACATAGTCATGAACATACTTTCTAAATCATCAAATGAACTAATTGATTGGGTTGGGAGGGAAATATACCATTCATAGGCTGAATCTATCAAAGTTTACAGAAAGACTCTGACCATTACATCATCATGTTCAATTAGATGAATATCCCAAACACTTAAAAACTGATCCATATGTATTTTTGGATCCATAATCCCATCACTTGAAAAGACAAGTAAAAATACTTGAGGCATGGTTGGCAATGTGTGTTGTTCTCCGTGTAAATTGAATGGGCTTGACCTATCTCTTACTCTTGGGTTTCTTTGTTTGTCATTTCTTTCTATTTCTTCATTAGGAATTTTGTTTCTTTGTTCTTCTCGATCACCTATGATTAATATCTCACTTGTTTCGGATCTTGAAGTTTGAGAAACTTCTTGAGTCACAAGCTTCTTACTTTTACTTCTTGTTAATGGACCTTTGTATGATTCCAACTTTTCTTAGATTTACAACTGTCTTCTTTGTCTCAAGGCTATTTCTCTTTCTTCTTCTTGGGCAAGAACTTCCCAAGTTCTCTCAAGTTACACACGACTCATTGTTGTTGTGATTGTTAGGTCATATAATTGGTGCATGATACTTCTTTGATCTTTTAATACAATTTATATTTGGGGTTGGTTAGGTTTAGGTAGAGTCATTAAATTTTTGATCTTGGAAACCAACTTTTTTTTAGATCCTCGGTATGGTCATAAAAATGTTGATTTAAAATACTATTTCGCGGTCTTTAATTCAACCTCACGAGGATGAATCCCCCCATGTTTTTAAAGAGGCGATACTCCTCTATTTCAAATAACATACAAGAACAAATAAAGTGCTTGAGAGATGACCAAACCTATTCTTGAAAAAAATATTCACACACAAAGAATATATGAGAAGGCACCAGGTTGTTAGGATATTTAGACAATTAGGCGTTAGTTAAGATCTACTTGGTCTAATGTGTCATTAGGTAAAAGTGTGTTTTTTTAGTATGCATTAGTATGCATTTCTAGTTAGAATATCTGATGGTCACGATATGTTCCTGACATAGAGTGATATGACGGTTCATATTCTCCTCGATCTTAACGGCCATTGATCTATGGCTTAACAACCAATTGGTCCATGATCTATATTTAAAGAAAATGGAGGGTTATTTGTCGATGATCGAGTGTGAGAAAATCTCTCGTAAAATTTCTCTGTAATCTTTTTCTTTTGAATTAATAAACTGATCCAAGTGGTCGTGTTGGCTAGGGTTGTAGATGTTTCCCCATAGGGGTTTTACTACGTTGAAACATTGGTGTGTTGATATTTGATTTGGTTGTGCAAGTGGTTACTAAAGGTGTTCATCCTCTGTTGGAATATGTGTGGTGTCGAACACCTCTCCTTATGTGTGAAATATTTCTACTATATGGACTATTTCTCAAGGCACTCTCCTCTCATACTCATTGCATGACTCTCCTTCCTCTACCCCAGTCGTCAACTCTTGTACCTTCTTCCACTACGCAACACCCCAAACTTGTCTTCCTCTTCTGGTATACCTTCCTCATTTCTTTGCAACCTCAGTCGCTCCCTTCATTAGTCATTTTTTTATTCATTTCGTCCTACCTTTAGACTATCCCCTGGTTATCCCCTAGTTCCCGTATGTGCACGAAGCCCCTTAGAAGTCAGATTCCATCATCATCACACATTTGTCGCAAAACAACATCTTTATCCAGGTACCCAATGCTTTCATAAACATTTCATGCGAACCCTTAAATAAATCCCTCTCTACGACACTATATGATTGGGTACAATCTACTGCAAATTTTGTAAAATAACCCCCCAGTATGTTATTCAACCAGAAATCGACTACACGAGAAGTAGTATTACTTACATAATTCAATTGTCTTACCAACTTAGGGTTCTAGTTCCTTGGTGTTGTAGTGCGGTATATTTTGGTATTCTTCACTAATCTTTCGACTAACAATTCAGTCAAAATAATCATAAATTCACCAAAGAAAATATCATGCAGCTCTGTGAACGCATACCTTTGCTACCATTGTTCGTTGCTCATCTGATGGTTTCTATTTTCTCCTCTGGAAAATTCTCTTTCCTTCCTTTCCAAACATTCAATGATCTATTTCATAGTCGGCCTCCAAAACATTCCCCCAATTACAGATTTTGGGTCCTGCAAACATAACCATTTGTTGGGGAAAAATTATAATACCCCAGGTTCAGTTTATTCAACGAAAAAAAACCTTTATATACTGACCCTTTCGACATCACTTGCATGCAAGTGAAGTCTCACCCGAGGCAACTATTCGGGCTCCAAGAATCAAGTTTTTGCAGGGACAAGGGGATGTGAGGCTATCATCATATCCATTACTATTTATCCACCCAGTGCACAATATATTTATTGATATCTTTTAATTAAATACCAAACTCTATTTTGCAAAACCATTATAGCATAGATTGCAACATAAGTAACCCACTATATAATTCATTATTACTCTGCATCAGTCATATAGTAAGCAGATCTATACTAATCATGCATAAACATAACATCCATGAACAACCACATCAAAGGACACAATCTGACACAGGTTTTAACATGGTTCACCCAATCCTTGGGCTACACCCACAACGGTTGGATTCCATGTTAATATTCATGAAATCACCATCTCATGGTTGCACAATACACTTACAATAGATATAACACATCATACTATCCAGACTTGCCTAGCCACTCTACAGTGCAAGCCTCTCTCCCTTTTCAAAACCTCTCCAAAAACCTCTAGTAAGGATTCTCACCCATACACAACCTAATCTCTTACTCTTAGCAACCTATTCTACTCCAACCCATTACATATTTATACATCGAAATAGGGGAAAAAACCCTATGACATCTCATGACAAATTATTTCTAAAAACCCTCATGGTTCGTGCATGGTTTTTCCGCCTTTGCACATGGATGTTACTTTTGCATGGCTAACTGTTGGTCTTCCTGCTTTTGCATGCGCTCTGACTTCTTCTTTGACCTCGCAAACTGCTTCCTTTTCTTCTTTTATGTGCACTCTTCCAAACTTAGTTTTTCACAATGCCTGTACAACATGGATTGTCTCACAAAACATTCTCATTATTGTTATTTTTCTCATCCTTTTAAAGAAAGTACATTAGCTACAACATTCATGGAAATAATTTAGAAGCTACATAGAATCCCCAAGGTTCTTGTAAGTGATAGAGATTTAATTTCCACGAGTAATTTTTGGACTGAATTATTTTCTTGTTTAGGTACTCAACTGGCTCACAACTCCTCTTACCATACTCAATCCAATGGGAAAACCAATACTGTGAATAAATATCTATAAGGGTATATTCATTGCTTTGCATCTTATAAATATACATAATGAGTCAAGTGGTTTCTCTTGATAGAATGGTGGTAAAAAACATCATTCCATACGTCATAAAAGATGTCCCCATTTATGATATCATCCTCCATCCATCACATAACCTTTGTAAGGGAAATCCAAGGTTCAAGCAGTGGAGGACCACATAAAGAACCAACAAGATTTTCTTCAAAAATTGATTGATATAGCACAAAATAGGATGAAACAACAAGCATATCAACATCATAGAGAAATGAAATTAGAAGTGGAGGATTGGGTATTTATGAGGCTACAACCATACAAATAAATGTCTCTCAAGCATTAAAAAGACAATAAATTAGAACCTAAGTACTATGGTCCCTATAAGATGTTGCAGAGGATTGAAAGTATGGCTTACAAATTGGAGTTGCCTCTATATTCACATGTTCATTTAGGCTTCCATGTTTCTTGCTTAAAGAAGGTAATTGGCCACAAGATCCCAATTCAAACTATTTTAATAGAGATTAATGAAGAACGTAAAAACATACTAGAACTAGAAATAATCATTGAAACAGTGATCAATAAACTATGAAATTGAGCAATTGTTGAGTACCTCATCAAGTGGAAGAACCTACCAGTAGAAGAGGGGACATGGGAATATGGGTTTTCTAGATAGAAACATCCACAACTAATAAAATGTTGATGGAAACACTTGTTTGGAGGGGAGGGACATGTTAAGCCCTAGATATTGTGTTATTACATTTATATTGTTCTATTAGTGTTGTCCATATTAGTTGGCTAGTCCCTTTAATGGTCAATTGGACCCTTTAATTGTAATTGTAATCTTTGTCTCCTATATATACAATGGAGACCTCGTTTTAGAGATCATCTCATCTTGTTCATTTGTTATATTTTAAAAGCAGTGGAGTTACTTCTCTTTCTATTTTTATGTTATTTGGGTGTTTGGTGCATGGAGTTACTTCTCTTTCTATTTTTATGTTATTTGGGTGTTTGGTGCATAACATTGTTTTCCCTCCCCTTAACACATACCTAGTTTCTTCATCTGCAGACTTTGTTAAGAGTGAAAGTACCGAGTTTTATAAACTTTGTTAGGAGTGAAAGAAGTTGTCATTAATAAGGGGTGTCATGCAATTCCTTCTTTTTCTTGGGCATGTGTTATGTTACTTTCACATGATTCAGCATGAGGGGGTCACAAGGGGTTGCATGGGGGTGATATCCCCCCCGTTGATGGGCCTGAAGGGCCCCCCAAGTGAAAAATCATCAATAGGTTTTTATCAAGCGGTTATTCTCGATATGGTTTTCTCATTTGGCAGTTTTATGGTACATAGTTTTGTGGTCTATGGTAATATAATTTCGATTAAGGAACTACAATTGAATTCTAATATAGGGTTATTGGATTAGGGTTTTTTTGGATGACGGAGGATCCTATATATATTTTATTGTAAACAATGAAGAATATGAATAGAATTAGATATGCAGCTCTAAAATAGGTTGTTGGTTTTCCCCGCTCGGTTTCCAAGGTAAATCTCTTTGTATATATGTGTTTTCATTTGCTTTTCTTTTATGTATTAAAAATCTTTGTGTACATTACATTACTGTAAAAGGTTTAAAACTTACACTTTTACAATGATTTCATTTTGATACAGTTTTGGTCTTTATTTCGCTTTCATGAAGCATTTTATCTAACCTTATAGTGTAACACCAATTTCTTCTCACAACACTAATATTGATCATTGACATTTTTTACATTCAGTACATCTTCTTCAAATCATATTCAACACCCGTACATTCAACCATCTTAATAATTCTAGTGTTTTCCTTTTAGACACTTTTTAAGTTTCACGAGAATTAAAAACTTTTCTAGTTTCCCAAGAATTGAGATATAAAACTATTTTAGTAAACCCTCATCTTCAACCATAGTACATTCAACCATCTTAATAATGATAGTGTTTTCCTTTTAGACACTTTTCTAATTTCCCAAGAATTAAGATATAAAACTACTTTAGTAAACCCTCATGTTCAACAACAATACATTCAACCATCTTAATAATTATAGTGTTTTCCTTTTAGCCACTTTTCTAGTTTCCCAAAAATTAATAATTATAGTGTTTTCCTTTTAGCCACTTTTCTAGTTTCCCAAAAATTAGACACTTTTCTAGTTTCCCAAGAATTGAAATATAAAACTTCTTTAGTAAACCCTTGTCATGGGCCAAGTTCCTTCACTTGTGGTCTTGCTCTTTAGTAAACCCTTGTCATGGGCCAAGTTCCTTCACTTGTGGTCTTGCTAAAAGTGAGATATTCAACCATCTTAATCATTCTAGTGTTTTCCTTTTAGACACTTTTTAGTTTCCCAAGAATTGAGATATAAAACTACTTTAATAAACCCTTGTCATGGGCCAAGTTCCTTCACTTGTGGTCTCTAAAAGTGAGATAAGTTATTTTTAGACGGGTTAACATGTAATTATTCCATCCTTCCCTTCTATCTCCAAGTCAATTTTATTGAAGGTTGAATGCACAGTGAATTGTGCACGTTAAATCAACATTGTAATTATCAGAAACCAAGACAAATTGAATCCATCCATCTTATATTATCTTGCATTATCCTGATCCCAAATTTATATCAAATTATATATAAATTTGATTTAGAAAATTAAACTAAATAAACTAATGTTATATAATAAGTTGTTTAATAACCTTCAATAAGTAAGACAATTATATTCCTTTCTATATAATATCGTGATTCTCATTATATTTGTTACATAAATAATTTTTTATTAATATAAAACATAATAAAATTTGATGAATATTTCATATTCAAATTTTATTTTTTATAATCACATTTATACGTTAAAGGATTCTCCACTATATCTTTAATATTTTTAATACGTATTCTTCTATCCACATTTCCAAACATTACAACATTGTAAACTTGCTAGTCTTTATCTCATTTCAAAATTTACTTCTATAAAATACGCTTCCCACGAAGAGATTCTTAATTCAATGCTTTTGTCCCAATTTAAGCTATGAAGAAATATATTTAAAATGTTTATAGAGTTAGTTTTTTATTATTCATTTAGATAGTTACGTGGTATATCGGTTGAAAATAATAATAATATATCTATATGTAATAATTACAATAATAATATATTTATATTCATATTGTGTAAATATTATTTTAAATGGTTTTTATGACGGGTTTGGTGTGTACTTATTTTTGTGTTTGGTTGAAAGAAAATGTTTATTTTGAAAGTTAACTTTAATTAATATTTAATATAGAGATAATACACTTTTAAGTTTGAGTTATTATTTTATAATTTTATTTAGAAAAAACACATTTTATAGGAGATCTACACTCTTTCCCTACACGACGCTCTTCCGATCTCACATTATATTCCTTCCTATATAATATCGTGATTCTCATTATATTTGTTACATAAATAATTTTTTATTAATATAAAACATAATAAAATTTGATGAATATTTCATATTAAAATTTTATTTTTTATAATCACATTTATACGTTAAAGGATTCTCCACTATATCTTTAATATTTTTAATACGTATTCTTCTATCCACATTTCCAAACATTACAACATTGTAAACTTGCTAGTCTTTATCTCATTTCAAAATTTACTTCTATAAAATAAGCTTCCCACGAAGAGATTCTTAATTCAATGCTTTTGTCCCAATTTAAACTATGAAGAAATATATTTAAAATGTTTATAGAGTTAGTTTTTTATTATTCATTTAGATAGTTACGTGGTATATCGGTTGAAAATAATAATAATATATCTATATGTAATAATTACAATAATAATATATTTATATTCATATTGTGTAAATATTATTTTAAATGGTTTTTATGACGGGTTTGGTGTGTACTTATTTTTGTGTTTGGTTGAAAGAAAATGTTTATTTTGAAAGTTAACTTTAATTAATATTTAATATAGAGATAATACACTTTTAAGTTTGAGTTATTATTTTATAATTTTATTTAGAAAAAACACATTTTATAGGTAAGGTGGATAATATAGGTGATATAATATTAACTAGTGTAAATTTATCTGAAGTTTTGATTTATCAAGCGTGGAGAGGGATTAAATCCCTCAGGGACACACTTCTTGAATAAGATAATTGCAACATTTGACTGAGGAGTTTCAAATTCACCATCAGAGGATCATGCCATACCATCCTCAAGCAAATGGGACAACAAAAGTTTTCAATATGATTTTATAGAATGCTCTAACCAAGATATGCAACGTAGGAAGGGATGATTGGGACTTAAGGATCCTTGCAGTATTATGGACATATAGGACTACAAGAAAAAAATTGATAGGACAAACACCCTTTAGGTTGGTATATGGGAAAGAAGCAGTAATTCCGATGGAATTTATTGTGTCGAGTTCACGCGTTGCAATAATTACACATCTTTCAGACTCTGGCGCAGTAGAGGAAAGATTATCACAATTGTTACATCTCGAGGAAGACCGATTTGTCGTAGGATTTCATCAGCAAGTCCAGAAGGCAAGATAAAAAGCATGGCATGATATGCATATTAAATAGAAAAGGTTTCAAGTGGGATACTAAGTATTGTTATATGACAACAAGTTTATGTGGCATCCGAGAAAGTTATGAATGCATTGGTTAGCTCCATACATCATTAAGTATGTGATAGGGGAAGGTGTTGTGCATTTGGAAATGTTGAATGGAGAAGTCCTTGGAGGAATGGTAAATGGGAGTTGATTGAAGCTCTATAGGGACGGTTGACTGCGCCTACACTAGTCTTACTTGTGCGAGAACCTTTGTGCTATAGTAGTGTATTATAATAGGAAAAAGAAAAAGAAAAATAAAGAAAAAGTGGGAAAAGAGAAAAGAAAAGGAAAAGAAAAATAGGAAAAGATTAAGTACGTTACAAGGAGAGTAAGTACGCAGAAGAAGTGAGTGTTGTGTAGATGGAAGAAACTGCGCCAAGAAAGTAAATTACACACATAAGTGAAAGTTGTGGAGTAAATGAATGGACAAGCTAGAAAAATGCACGGATGAGGACAAATAAAAACCGTTAAACGACATTAACGGGAGTGTTGAAACAAATCTTAAATTTTTATCCTTAAGGCCTAGATTTTTTTTTTCGGGTTTCGTCTTTTCATAAAACAAGAGTTTCATATCATTTCTAAATACACGATACCTTTTTCTTAATTTTTAAATTTTTTTCGGATAATGAACGGGAAAAAGGTTTACAAAAAATATAAGACTTCCGACGTTTTTTATTTGAAAATTATTTAAAACGTGTTAAAATTTAAATTAACATTTTTTAAATTAAACTTAAAAGAATTTTTGGGATTCGGGGTTTCCTAAAAACAATTTTTTTATGCAAATAAAATCGTGAAATCCCGATCCCCGATTTCCCGAAATGTTGGAATCTTAATTTAAACATGAATTAATTTAGTCTCTTATAAGAAAGGTTAAGGGTTAAAATAATTATGTCGCGATTTCGGGATTCGTGGTTCAGTGAGAGTACGTCTCCTGTTATCATGTTTCCCGAAATCCCGAATTACGAAACCCCGATCCACAAGTCACGTTAAATTAAACTAATTATGTTTTGGCCTTAATCGTGGTTATTTAGTTAATTAAGATAAGTTAATTCATGTTTAAAAAACAAGTCGTCGCGATTTCGGAGATCAAATTTTATTGATAACATACTTCTCAACATCAAGATTTCCGAAATCCCGAAAATGTCTAATCTCAATTAATTAATGTGATAAAAGTGTTTAAATATTAATTAAAACATCGTGATTTCGCGATTTCGCATTTTCAGAAATCGTTTTTCATCGACGACATACCTCTCGACATCAGGATTTCCGAAAACCCGAAAAACGAAGTTTTCATCTTTAAACTATGATTAACATTAATTAACCTTTTATAAAAAACAAACTTAATGGTAATCATTCTTAGGTGTTCATTCATGTTTCGCTTACCAATTAAGTAGGTTTCTCATTTTCTTCAAAACCCGAAGGTACCTAAATACGGACATTAAAAGCGTATCTCGGTAAAATATCTTCTGCATTAAGAGCTTTAAATTCATGACAGCTGTGCAAATCTTGTCATTTTTTAAATGTATTCAAAATAAACATTCAAATGTCTGTATTTTCATTTTTAAGCTGAGCTCGTTTATCCATTTTCTGTAACAGGTTTTCAATTAAATGCAGAAGTCATGGCACCCAAAAAGTCACCGAAGAAGAATGAAGACGCACAGGAAGTATATATTATCTTCGACACCACTCCACATGCTATAGATTCTATTAAATCTTGGACTCAAATCTCCAAATTGCTGGAATACGAGTTTGAGAATGCTTATCCTGATTATGAAAATCATTTCCGGGACATAGCTGAGGCAGAGCTTCATAAGATCGTTGCGCGCCCGAGGCTTGTGGAATACACTGATATGATTAGCTGGGATATGGATAAGGTTGATATCCCAACAAGGAGTATCTTAAATGAGCAAGGAGCTATCGTCGACTCATTCAGACCAGAGCACCTTCAAGTAATGTATAAACTCTCGCCAAATCTTAAACATACTTTTAATGCTGATTTTTTAGCAAAGTTTCAGAGAAAAGAATGTATTGAGGTAGACCATATATATCCTGATATGATTAGAGGATGGGCGAGGTATCAAGAAAAGTTTAGGGCTGATTCTCATGGGATTTATGCTACAACCTCCTTAAATGAATACACGGTTTATGTAGCCATTATGTTATGTAGACTTTTCGAGAGAAAAGATCCCTGTCATTTTCATGCAGACTGAGTGCCCTTTTTAGAGGAAGATTCAGAAGGAAATGGTTTTAACTGGCATAATATTTTGTCAGATAACTTAACACAAGAAATTTTAAACTACAAAGCAGCCAAATCAAAGGGACAACCAACAACTTTTTATATGTCTGCATACATTATGGATGCAATCAGTTTTGTGACTCCCTTTCCATTAATGAATTGGAGTTGGAGCATTTCCTGTCCAGAACCCATTCATAAATATCACTTGGCCCTTTGGGAAGAAAATGCTAAAGATGCATTTTACGAGGTTTGTCATTTTATTATTATTCCTATGCACATAATATTTTTTGGATGCGAACCCCCTCGCATTTCTGATGCAATCATAGAAAGTCTTAAAGCAGTTGCCGATTGGTTTATTGAGGAAATTTTTTCCTATATTAGGGTTTATGGTTGTTACATTCCCCCTCATGCACTCCCTAAATTCCTACCGGACAGATTGGTGTGCAGGGAGGTAGCTTATCAGATAGTAAAGGGCGGTGTTGGATTAGAATTAAAAGCAACTCAGAAGAAATCATGGCCATCTTTCCCTGTTCATATTGGGAAATTTTCTTTATCAAATTTAGTCCATTCTAAGGTAGAGGCCGAGTCATTAGAAGAAGTGAAATTAGTAGATATTGAGCACATAAAATATGATCCCTACCAAGTAATAAGTAGGCATTTCATACATTGTAATCTAAAGGTGTATGAACATGAAGTATCTATTTATGATGACATATTTAAAGATGTTAAATCCTATGAAGAAGTACTAAACGGATTCTCGGCCTTGCCACCTGACTCACATACTGGATTCACATCTTTTCAGAGCCATAGGAGAAGTTGCCTGCCTAAGAGTTTGCAGGGTGAAGTTTCGACCCCACCGCCAGAACAAGAAGGGCCCCCTCCAGGGTTTGAAACTAATACACAGGATAAAGAAAATACCAAAGGTAAGTTGAAGAATACTGAGATACCTTCCCAAGACACAGAGGGTTCTCAAACAAAAGAATCAGGAACAAAAAAGAGAAAAGAGTAGGAAACAATTCCATAAATCATGAAAAATATTCTAGAAAAGATAGGAGGAGCAACATCAACAGAGCTTGGTAGTCCTATCACCTCTTTAACTCCATTGCAGTCAACTTTTGGAACCCCCCATGAAGGAGCTTTATATGTCAGTGATTTGGAGCCAATTTCAAGAGATGAAATCCCCCCATCAGACTATTTTTTCAGTAAAAAGCGAAGAGCAGTCTTGAAACAGGAAATTCATCCAAGAGGAGAATGGATGATTAAAAAGCATAGGGTTATTATAGATGGAAAGAAACTCAAAGATGGAGAATTTGCTACAAAATTAGCAGGTACAATGGGTGCTATAGCATCAACAAATATGTATTCTATTGGCAATTTAACAACTATGCTCAAACAAAAAGTAGGGATGATTTTAAGGATGGAAATTTATTTTAAAATGTAGAAACCTTGGCGAATCTTACTAATCCTTCATATGATAACCATAAATGTTTGTTAATATTTTTGTAAAAATATTCAAATTTCTAAGGATTTTATATAGTTTTTATAAAATTTTGGCGATTTTTAAGTTAAAATAATTTTATCCTATAGAATTTGGGCGAATCATTTTTAAAATAACGAATCTCGTTTTTGGAAAAACCATCGAAAATTAGCCCATGAGCGAAATTTAGCCCCTAAAATCATCCCTGACAAAAAGACCAAACAATAATTCAGTTGCAAGACAAATTAAAAGAAAATGAGAGAAATATTAGTTGGGGAATACAAAAGGGTCTAGAACAAGATAGACTAAAGGATATGCAAGAAATCCAAAAAATGAATAAAGACTTGGAGGAGGCAAAACACATAATACAGGTCACACAAGAATAGGTCCGAAAGCTGGGAGAAGAAAAAAAACATTTACAAGATAAAGTTATTTGTATTACTAATCAGGTAGTAGAACTTGAAAATTTCAGGACACAAGCATTGGAGATATATTTGAGAATAGAGGAAGAACAATAGAAAGTGTTCTTGAATCTGGAAGTAGTCCAGAATTATTTTCAAGAAACAAATAAGTCTTTGGAGGATGTTTTCCAGAAGGAAAGGGAGGCGAAAGAAGCTAGAACGGCTTTTCAGAAGGCAGTGTCTTTCTCATCATAGGAAGAAGTTGGAAAGATTCAGAAATTATCTATTTCTGAACAGGTTAAAGGGGACATAATATTAAAAGTGTGGGAAGCAAACCTGGCCGAATATAAAAGAATAACAAGAGAGGTCAATGATGATTGCTAGGGAATTTTCGATCTCTTAGAAAGAGCTTCATTGAATATCGGAACAAATGACTGTTCTGAATTATTAGGTAAGATTAATATTGCCAAGCACCAGCTAAGGTTCGAAGAAGAGATGGAGGAAATGAAAATAGAGATTTCAAAAATTAAATTAATCAATATTACAGATATCGACAAATGGATGGTGACACCGA
The DNA here is from genome assembly GCA_900067695.1 of Picea abies. NCBI lineage: Eukaryota > Viridiplantae > Streptophyta > Pinopsida > Pinales > Pinaceae > Picea > Picea abies. The sequence goes on from CBVK0102790909.1 coordinate 13,668, forward strand.
ATCTAAAGTTGAAAACTATTAAATTCACAGAAAAGATGATAGAAAATTGTTTGCCTAAATTGCAAAAAAGATTTTTCTTATTTGAAGCAAATGAGATACCAGATGCTCCCAGGAATTTTGTGAAATTTTTGGGGAAATGTGTTCAGTGTATTGAAGCAGAGAAAGGAAGTTCATCAACACAAGCTTAAAATATTTTTTAAATGTTTTTATCATTATAAATTAGAAAGAAATTGTAAACGGTTGACATTATTTTTTATATGTAACCGTAATATTAGAAAGTTGGTTAGTCACCAACGAGAAAATTTTGATGAAAATGTATAAATGTAGTTTCTAAAGACTGAGAAGAGGCTTCAAGATTTTTGGAGAGAGCCGATTGTAATAACAGTTTTCAAATACATCATAATATAGATCACAAACGAGATTCTGAATCCTGCAAATTTGTAGCTATGTGTTCTTCAACCCAGTTTATTATACTTTGTTGTATTTTTCTTTCAATGTTTTTCTAACGAATAATCAATTTGAAGTTACCTACATCTTTGATTTCTATTTCAAATTGGTTTGGATATCAAATTATTTACACGTTTTCCTCTGAAATTGCTATTAGTAATTTTAAGACCTGTAAATCTTTTGTACCTTAATACTTAACTTTCGTTAGAAACCTCGTTTTCTTTCATTATTATCTATCGAAATATGAGATTCTTTCTTGATTAAAGCCTCATATTTTTCTGTAGTGTTTATTTGTTATTTTATGATTCTCAAAATTGTTACAAATCCAGGAAACGACCTCGAATGTATTTATGTTAGTGTTTTGAATTTTAAAATTGTTTTTCATATTCTCATCTTGGAAAGTTTGAAGTAACGTTTGATTAAAATCCTTTCACAAATAAATAAAGTTTTATCCTCCATGACTGTTCCAAGTAGCAGACAACCCAACATTGAACCAGGACTTCAAGATCAAACTAGTATTGCCATGAATTTATTTAATACCATTTTACAAACAACAACTAACCGGGTTGAGTTAGTGTTGTGGGGTTATTCTACCCTACGGACTAACCAGCTAGGGCTTAAACTTGCATGAAGATCATGACCCTTCAAAAACCACTTTTAACCTTCTACCCCAAATCTAAAACCCTTTTTCACATGCACACATGGGAAGAGCCAACTAACCTTTTTATCGACGGTTGGTGTAGATCCTCCGTTGAGTTTTATCCCCTTGCTTCTGCTGCTCCTTCCAAAAAGCGATCCTGCAATCAAGATAAAACTACGCATGCATGCTATTGTTCTACTAGAGGATTAGAGATTAAACACAAATCAAATAAAACGTACAAAACTCGTGTATTTGGGACGGGAAAAGTATCTTTTTATTAATCTCAAAATGAATCAACTTACAATGATTATAGAGACCGGCCACCGTTCCTCGATCCTGATCCTGGGATCCTCCTCTTCTTTGTCCTCCAACGGCTTTGCTTGAATTCTCCTAAATCTTGAGGAAAGGCTAAAGGGTTGGGACAAAACGGATTCAGCAATTGGGAAGAGTTTCTTTGATATGATTTTTCCTCTTTTGAATAGTACCCCTACCCCTTCTTTTATAGGATAGAAGGAGCTAGGGTTTTAGGCGAACTCTCGGCCATGCATGGCTGGGAGTTCCAGTTAACTGACCCAAAGCTTCTCGTCCCGGCGGAAACTTTCCTGATTTTTTTCTTTGTTAGGTAAAAGCGGGCTGTAGTGGGCCAGCCAGCGTTCTAATGCATGCAGCAGAAGGCCTCCCATCATTCCAATGCACCCAGTGATAGGTTAGGGCGCGGGTTACTTAATTTAGGAGGTTTTTGAAGAGTCTGCTCATCATGGCTTTGGCAATGAAGGGTAATGAGTTGGACTGATGCCAGGTAAGCATGGATGGTGCAATTTAGGGTTATAACATATGCCCCCTAATGTATGAGGTCAGAAGAGCATCTGATGGCCGAAATA
>CBVK0102790910.1:0-27417 GCA_900067695.1 Picea abies
GTAGATCCATGTCAAATAACTATAAAGAGTAGCCGCGAACAATACACAGCGGAGCTACATCTCGAAATTAGAAAGATATACATAGAAAGTATCCATCTCTCAGAAGTTGATTTGGCCTGATGGCTGTACTTCAGAGCTCGAGCAACAACTTCAAAATATTCTAAACTTGGGTAGGAGTGTAATATGAGTGTACGACTGCACAACCCAGAGGTCTTCGACGACTCGTCGGTTGTGGACTTGACAATCTTGATGATCGGACTGAAGGCATCAGTGATTTCTAACAAAGACTTGATTGGACGTTCAGGATGGCCGGGTAGGAAGACAAGAGACATATTGCAGAGGGGCCGACTTAGGCTAAGTAACAAAATTCCCTTGGACAATAGCATGACAAGTGGTAAGAATCAGGCAGCATATCTGTTAGTCATAAGTCTACGGAGCAAGAGGCAACACAAACTCTCCATATGTTTGGAAGAGTAACCAAACGGTGGAGGACACAACTCAATATAACGAGCAAAGCTTCCTAAGGTCGTACTACATCCCAAAGTCTGATGAATCAAATGGACAGATGTGCTATATCATAGGGAGACTCTAAGAGGTCGGCCCTAGAAAAATGTGGGTTATCCAGGGACAGCCCGCGGGTACCCGTGCGCAGGGCTAAAGCTGTATGCGGGTACCCGCGACTGTCATCTCGACAGCCCGCGGGCTACTCCCACATGATGGAAATTGTGTTGAAATGAATACTAAACTCCCTCGTTTTCCCTTGTGTGTTTTGCAGGATGTATGTTCATTGGAGAGAGAAGGAGCACGAGGCTGCCAATGAGGCAGTGGCTGCAGATCCGAATGTGATGGCCGTGCTGTCACAGTCTGGCTTGGTGAATTTTTTCTTGTGTCCATTCATGCGTGCTCAACCCAGGCTACTGAATGCCTTGGTTGACTATTGGCACCCAGATGCAGAGGCATTTATGATAGAGGGGCAATTGTTGGTGCCCACCACCGAGGATATCTATTTTTTGACGGGCCTCTCGAGGAGAGGGGAACCCATTAACTTTCAGATGTTTCCCGCGGGGCCGAGCAAAGTCTTGGAATTGATAGCAGAGTATTGAGAGGCTGGGACCGATCCGAGACCTTCTTCGGTGCCCGTTGATAGGATCACCAGCCTCACCCTGCAGACTATTTTATCGCTCATTGGGTGGACTACCGGCTCTGCAACTGTGCATAAAGCTTCGTGCGCATAGATGAACTGTGCAATTAAGTGCATGAATGCACAAATTTTCAATTGGAGTACAACACTGTTAGAGAACATGAAGAGGCAATTGACTGATTACCGACAGGGGACACACAGGAACTTTGGGTTCGGGACCATCTTATGTTCATTTTTCTTTGAGAGAGTTCCATGCTTTAGTCCTTGGCTGACAATACGAGGACATCTGGCGACTTTCCCGGTAGTGTGTAGATGGACAGCGTTGCTACCGCGACAGGGTGGTGGGAGGACCACCGAGGCCTTCAATGATGATTTCTTTGCGTGGCTGTTGCGACAGATTCTGGCGATAGAGGATTACCCATATGCCGGGATCGAATTTTCCAGAGATCCAACGATACCAGTGCCTCCTGGTGAGGAGCAAGGGGAGATGGGTAAGTCTCCACCTGCCTAGTTTTTTTTGGTTGTATATGTAATTTTTATGTCTTTATATATATATATATATATCATGTTTTTTGTATAACAGAGTTTTTGATGGGTGAACATTGTGTTGCATGCAGATGTGGGACCCGTGCGACCTGCCGATTTTGCACGGAACAGGCGTCGCCCATGGCCAGAGGCTGCAGCTGCTGCCACCGGAGGGGCAGTAGTAGCAGGGAACCCTCCAGTAGGAGAGGCCGAGAGGGCTCTTAGGTAGATTGAGCGAAACTTCACTGAGCTCACTCGCACAGTTCCCATGGCAGAGATAGAGGACATGCCGCCCTCCATGCAGACTCATATGGTGGGGTTACCTCGGACATGGGTCCGACTGTTTAGGGGTTTGGGCCGAGTTGTACATGATTATAACAGGGCCCATAGGCCCTGAACAGACTTGTAGATTTTGATGTGCCTCGAGCACCGATATGTATATATATTTTTTGAGGGCATAAGCCCCAGTGACTTGTTATGGTTCCCACTTTTTGAGGCGCTCGCGCCCATCTATGTACTTTGAGGATTTTATGATGTTTATATATGGTTTTTATTTCTTTTTTGTGTCTTATGGATGATGTGTACCAAAATGTATTTACATGTGCATGATCATGATCTTCTTTATGTGTGAGCAAGATGCCAATCTAAAATGTGATTAGCTAGAGTATCTGTGATTTGATTTAGACTCCTAGGAACATGAAAATATGTAATATAATGAAAGTTGCATTCCAAGAGATGTACCCTAAGGAATCGTCGGTGTAAAGTAGGATCGTGAACACGGTATATTCTGTTTAGCTGCGACACAACCAGTTGAGCGTCTAGATAGACCCGGAGATGAGAGATACCCAATGACAAAGCGTCACGAAGCAACTCAATAACTGCGCTATACTTAGCAGCATTGTTTGTGGTGTCACCTAAGAATATTCCTCCGGAAGATAACAACTGACCCTGTGGTGTAAAGATTACCCAAGCTGCGGAGGCAAGCCTCCGTGTGTGTCGACTAGCACCGTCCGCATACCCAATGAACACCTCAGAATCGCTTGACATCTGCCATAGTGATGAAAGATAACATTAATGACACGTCCATGACACGTTTTTCAAAAGAAACGAAAGAAAGTAATAGCACAAAGACTATACAAATGTTACAAAAAGTTACCCATAGTGACCGTTCTATGAGTAATACTTCTTGAGGTAGAGCCCATTTCTAGGCTCCGTCAAAGCATTCCCTTCAAAATCGACCAGACGATAAGCACCCTTCTTTAAAACCTCCTTAACAATGAAGGGTCTGAACCACATGGGTTTAAACTTTCCTGCCCCCAGGGGGTCCTTATCTTGGTCATAAACCAGGACAAGGTCACCCTCAGAGAAAACCTGAGGACAAACGGACCTATCATATTGACACTTAACCTTATGTTTATGAGCCTCGTTGGCCAGGGCTGCATCGTGATGCTATTCATCAAGCTGCTCAAGGTGTACTAACCGTTCTTCAAGTGGAGAAGTATCTGGCAATAACTGTACTGCCAATTTCAGAGATGGAATTTGACATTCGATGGGAAAGACTTCCTCCAGCCCGTAAACGAGTTGGAAAGGTGAGAAACCAGTTGTCGTCTTAACTGATGTTCGGTAATCCCATAATGCCAAGTATAACATCAAATGCCAGTTGGATTTGGCTGAGTTGATGGTTCGTTGTAGCATTGTCTTAAGAGTTTTATTAACAGCTTCCACCTGCCCATTGGCTTGGGGATAGTAAGGTGATGAATGTTCTTGCCGTAACCCAAGCTTTGACATTAACTCGGTCATCATTTGATTCTGAAAGTGACTGCCATGGTCAGTGAAAATCTCTCTCGGGACGCCGAACCTTGCTATGATCTAGTTAAATAAGAAGAGAGCTGCAGTCTCTCTATGATCTTTGAATGTCGGCATAGCTTCGACCCATTTAGTGAAGTAGTCGAAAGCTACAATGATATAGCGGTGCCCCCTTGCTGATGGGGGGTTGCATGTAGTGTAATCAATCCCCCACTTGGTGAAGGGACCGACGGTGATAACAGGAAACATGGGAGCTAGATGTGCCCTCATCTTCTGTGAGAAGATTTGGCATGGATGGCACTTCTTGACCAACTCGATACAATATTTTATAAGCGTGGGCCAAAAGTAACCTGCTCATAAAATCTTTTGGGCTGTTACCAACCCAGATAAGTGACCGCCACAAGCTCTTGTATGATAATCGTTGAGAACTATGACAACCTCCTCATGAGTGAGACATCGATGCAAGATACAATCTACGCCTCTCCGATACAAAGTATCATTGAGTATAAGATAGTTCTTGGCCTGATGGTGTATCCGCCAATGCTCATCACAAGAAGAAGAGGTAGGACACTTCAAAGTCTGGAGATAGATCAGTATATCTCCATACCAGGGGTCGGATGATTCAATCAAAAGCATATCCCCCCGGATAGGCGATTCCTCAGGAACAACGTCACCTGTCTCAACTGGAAGTTCTGAAATAAGTTCTGCGAAGACCAATGACTTTTTGGACTTGGTTGAAACGAAGTCTAAGTCAAATTCTTGGAGGATTACCATCCATCTACTGTTTTTTCCACCGATAACTCGTCGTGTCAACATGTACTTAAATGGATTCACGGCGGCAATGACAGTGGTCTTACGAAATAGAACATAGTGACGGAACCGTTGAACAACGTGGACTGCTTCCAACGCAAGTTTTTTGAGATAAGTATAATTAAGTTCCAGTCCTACGAAGCCTCGACTCAGGTAATATATCACATATTCAGACAACAAATCATCTTCCTGAACTAAAACCATGCCTATGGTTGACTCTGTAGCAGCCATATATAATAGGAAATCCTTGTTATAATTTGGTGGCCGTAGCAGAGGTGCGGTTGTAAGGGCGTGTTTCAATGCGTCAAAAGAGCACTGCGCTACTTCATCCCAGAGAAAATGAACGTTTTTCTTTAGTAAACGCATGAAGCCCTTGGTGATTTCGACATAGTTGGCGATGAAGCATCGTAAGAAGTTCGCTTTGCCTTGAAGACTCTGAAGTTGTAAAGTTGTGCATGGTGGGGGCAATTGGACTATTGCCTCCACCTTAAGAGGATCGACCATAATCCCCGTTGTTGAAACAATGAAACCTAACAAACGTCCTAATGTGACGCAAAAGCTGCACTTTTGGGGATTTAAGCGAATCCGAAAGTAGCGACAACATTCGAAGATGAGTCGGAGGTGCATAGGATGATATTTTCGCTTGCGAGAGCATGATGCTAAATCATCTAGATAGGCCTCGACTATATGTTTGAGGTCATCAAACACAAAAGACATGGCCTGCTGGAAAGGGGCTCCAGCGTTCTTGAGACCAAAAGGCATTTTTCGATAGGCGAATGTACCCCACGGACAAATGAATGTCGTTTTGTGTTGGTCCTCAGGTTTGATTTGGATTTGGTTATAGCCCGAGAATCCATCCATGAAAGAAAAGGCTTCACAACCGGCGCACTCATCAATGATCTGGTCGATGAATGGGGTTGGATAATTATCTTTCGGACATGCCTTGTTCAAATCATGAAAATTGGTATAGAGACGAATCGTGCCTTGTTTTTTATCGACTGGCACGGGATTTGACACCCATTGAGTCAAGTGAATAGGGTATATGAACCCTGCCTTAAGCAATTTCTCAACCTCAACTTTGATGGCTGCTGCTTTCCTAGGATTAACTAGATGAAGTTTTTTTCGAACAGGCTTAGCATCATGGTACGTAGTGATCGCATGTTCAACAATTTTCGGATCGATGCTTGGCATTTCCTCGTAAGACCAAGCAAAAACATCGCGTAATTCTTTAAAAAGGTCCGTGTAAATCTGAATCTCTTCGGGGGAGAAATCTGCTCCGACGAAGACATTCTCCACGATGTCAGGGTTTTAGGAGATATTGATAGGTATCGTGACAGCGATAGTCACCATATTTCCCTCAGCATAAATATCCTGTGTAGCTAAGAGGTTAATGGGACAAGGCTGATCTCCCGTCATGGTGATAGTGAATTCTCCTGCCTCGATTCGGTTGAACTCTGGGAGGAAATATGATCTGTGATGAAGATCTTCCCAGGGTTTGTCCAGACCAGTCATTGCTTCGATTATTGCTTCGTTAGAAGGCAAGACTAAATCTAACGAATCGGTGTTGGCAAGAGAATCCTGAGCCCAAATAGGCTTGAGGAGTGGATCCAACTCTTGTGCGGGAATCGGATCAGGAGTCACTGAAGTTTGATGAACCAAAGAGTACGCTACTTCAGCGGCCGATAAGGGCATAGACATGCCCACATGCCCCGTCACATCCATCGTGTCTGATGGGGAAGGAAGAATCCATGGATCCTGAAAGTAATTCATGCGGAACGACGAAACATGGAAAATCTCAGCCTTGTGGTGAGTCGATATAAACTTGACATCGCCCTAAGGAGGTGGGTAATCGAAGGTACCCATCAAAGATGGGCACAAACCAACTCCTACATTGATGACACTGGCTTAAGGATTATCTACCATGGGAACCATGGATGCCCCCAAGGCTGGGTCAGGTCGAGAGAAGGACAACTAATCAATAGTCACTATTCGGCCTTCATGTGGAAACAATAAGACTCGGAAAACTGTAGCGACCACCGCTTGCATTGCATAAGTCTAACTACGACCTAACAATAGATTGTAGTCGATGGGGGCGTCAACTACCTCTACTTCGACGCACACGGTCTTGCCCCCTAACTGCATAGGGAAAGAAGGAATGATTCCATGCGGTCGGAAAGAACGACCATCGAACGCAGTAAGGAGAGTATATGACGGAGACAACTCAGGTTGACCAATGGATTTCCAGCATGCTAACGACATAATGCAAGTTGAAGCGCCCTCGTCTACCACCATGCGGAAGATATTTCGTGTAAAAGTTTTCATGGGGTGAGCCACTACTATCTGAAATGCGACGTGGTAAGGAAAATGAGGTTTTAAGTCAGTTGTATCTAACATGATGGTACCCAGGTTACAAGTCTCAGTAGAGCCTAAAGTAGTCAACAAGGCTTTCCTCTGAGCAGGGAAACTTTGGAGGACCTCTAAAGCAGACATAGCACAAGGGGTTTGGGATAAATCTTCCACCACAGAGTAGTTCTGGGCAGCCCTTGCGTTTGGATTATGAGAAGCCCTCTTAAACGTGCCCTTTGGAATGTGTGTCATTGTTTCACCCAATGTCTTCTCGATCTGTAGAGGAAGAGATGGGATCTCGGCTTCCTTGCCTTTCTCAGGGACGCTTGGTTTGCTATAGTCGTGCGCTCTAGTCGTTATGAAAGCATCACTTTTCACCATATATATGTTCACAGAAGATGAATTGTTTGGGGGAGGGAAGTTTTCTTGGCTGCCCACCTCGACACTTGTAGAGGCTTGAGTTAAATTTTGCCCATGCTGAAAGGGGTTAGTCAACACGGCTTGTTGTTGCTGCGTGGCAAACTTCTGGGCCTCTGCAAGTCGAGGGCATAGGTGTGTTGGGTGGTCTTCCACACATAGGTTGCATGGATACCTCGCCTTCCTCTTTTCTGTGGTGCCCTCGTCAGCATGATCATTTGGTTTTTTATCCCCCTTACTCTTCTTGTGTTGTTTTTTCTTCCCTTCGGGCTATAGGTTGGCCTTTGGGTTAGTCGTCTGTATGGAGTGTACTTTCGACATTTGAGTAGGAGGAGCAGCCAAGGCAGTAGTCTGGCTAGCCGCTGAGTGTTGTATAGATAACTACTGCAATTGTTTTGTTAATTGCTCAGCGGGCTTGGTTTGTGCCGAACCAACAATACCATCGGCATGTGGTCCGACTCTCTATCTGGTTTTATCCAAAATTGATCATGGTGCATCTGGCAGGATGGTGTACAATAGACCAGACTGAGAATAGATAAGCTCAAACTATTGAGCCCTCATGATGGCCTCTTCCTCAGAGAAAACCCCAGAAGTTGCAACGTCTTTGGACAATTGGGGGACTAAAGACTTAAGGAACCACTCCAGCAGGAATGCTGGTGGAACTGGCACTTTGATTAAACTCTTTCGACGTCTCCACTCTCAGATATGATCCGAGATATGATTTGTTGTCATCTGTTCGAAATTGGCTAGCAACTCTGTGCTGGCGTCATATCTAATAGGTAACTGGAAATGGTTAAGGAAAGCCATAGCCAGTTCACCGAAAAAATAATATTGTGAACGATCAATCTCTATGTACCATTTCGAGGCACTCCCAATAAGAGTGTGTTGAAACAATCGCAACTGGACGGAGTCATCTTTCAGTGAGTTAGATGAACACCATAAGTGGAAAGTAGTCACGTGATCACCTGGATCTTCATTAGGCTTGGCCTCGAACTTTGGGATGTCTGAAGGAAACTTCGTCGGCATAGGAGGCCAATGCGGATCGTGACATATAGGATCATTTAACAACCGTGTCAAATCTGGCAAGTGTAACATCGCCAAGAATGGTAGTTTAGGTTGCTGCTGATAGCTGGGATAAAAGGGTCTTGGAGTTTGACTGGCACCAGGTTGCCAGGAAAATTTTGGCTGATGGCCTGGGTTTTGGTAGAAATCATGGCCCTAACCAGCGTAAGGGTTTTTCATCTGAGGAGACATCATTAGTTGATTCCCAATGAAGGACATAGGATGTTGGGCGTTCATCATGTTTGATGGACTTTGGGAAGGATTACCCCATGCCGGTCCCTATGGGAGAGGCATAGAAGTCTGTCCGGGGTTCCATTGACTGTGGAAAGAATTACCCCAAAGCGACATTCCAGATGAAGGAACGGATCCTTGTCCTGAGTTCCAAGGTCCTGGTATATGTGCCCTCGACGCAGGAATAGTACCCTGTGCTGGTGTAGATTGTCCAAAAATGGGTGTGCCCCCAGATGGGAAAGCTGTGGATGCGAAAGTGTTATTACCAAACGTCCTTTTCCAAACAAATGGTGACGAACCTACCGACAGAGTTTGCACAGGTGTTCCTTGATTCTCGGCTCCAAATGAACTCGTGTGTGCAGGCTGCCCGACGGACTACTGATGCAATCCACCAAGCGAAGGGGATGAAGGAGGGATATGACCTCCAGCATAAGGAAAATCATTGAAAGGGACAGGAATGCCCCCGAGTTGACCTTGCAGAGGAGTGTTAGAGCTCCCTGCCCCCAGACCCAAAGTCTGTAAAGTGGAGGAAGTGAGTACAGGACTTGTACCTGAACTAGGCATACTGTATGAAAACTGAGGGCCTGTCGCACTAGGTGTGTAAGGAGGTGTGGCTGCCATGATAGATGGGGTCAGTCCACTGTGCGACATAGTTGCGGTCAAGACCATGGTGGCCCAGACCGCCGACAAAGGAAAGTTAGGAGAAGCCTCTCCTGTGGTAGCAATAGTGATGGGAATGGAAGAATTCCCAGAGGAAGTAATAGAGTTTGGTTCCATAACTGGGTTAGGCACTGACAGGTGTTCGTAAAGTTGAATTGGCACAATAATGTCCGGCCAAGTATCAGTGTTTAAAGTTTCAACCGATCCAAGATTGGCGGTTGACTCCTATGGGAGTTGTTCGGGCTCAAAAGCCCCGGTTTCTTCGAAAGACCCTTGATGGTCTAGCTTCCACCTCAATGGTGGCGGGGGTGGCTCCAGTATAACCGGCAGCAGGCCTAGAAGCCTTCGTGACCGGCGGAGCTCTGAATCCTCCACTGTGTGAGAATATTCATGACACGCTAAGGTATTCTACATGAACAAACAGTAACACTCACTAAAAGAAAGCCCCTAGAAGATAAATCAAGCAAGCACTAAACTAGTTGGAAGAACAGTTACAATAACCAACACTAGAGCAACTTATCGGTGCAAGTGAAACTCGAATACGAAAGCACCTTCCGGGTATACTCTGCAAAGCGTGTCCCGATGTCTGTCCTAGGTACCGCGGTATACCCCCGAAGTCACCTGTGTATGTCCCTAGAAAAGATTGGCAACTAGTTTTCTAGCACGTGAACAGTCACCAGGCGGGTACAATCGATAGTTGGGTAGACCACAATGAGCAGGGTATCAAGCCCGAAACCTGTCAAGGGTATTGAGAGAAAATGGTCCGGAAGACAACTGAGGACCTTGAACGGATTCGAGACCCACAAAGCTCCGTGGAAAATGCAAACGACGGAATCCCTTAACAAATCCTTGATATGTGTTCTCCACAATGCTCGGTCCAACTTTGGAGGGGTTATCTCCGCTACCTTTCCTTACGCGACCTCGTGTTTAGCCCCTGTGTTAGAGGGGGGTCCCAGATAAATTTCCGTAACTGGACTTCTACACTCCCTATTGACAGACTCCAATGTTTGGTTTGGGTGGCCTTGGAGAATTTACTCTCCAACCTATTCCAAGGCCCTAGTCCTGAGATAGTGTATGTACCCTACAAACAAAAAAGTCTAATTGATTTTAATTAGCGTTGCTTTTAATGGGCTTTTTAAGTCACAAGGTACGAAAGTGAAACTGATGGTGTGTAAAAAGACTCAAAGAAAAATGAACAAGAAATGCTCAGAAACAAAACTTTTACTAAAATGCAAAATCAACAACTTTTCAACAAGAAAGACTTCTTTTCTTTTCAAATTTACTAAGATTTCATGCAGTAAATATGAAGGACTTTCGCTCAAATCTGTGAGCTACTTATACTCTAAATGCACTGCAAAAACTTATGCAAAAAGACTTCTTTCCTAGCTACTGATGCAACAACACAATCTTCAAACCAAGAAGAGAATGAAACCAGAAGATATATATATATATATTTTATTTCATTGCAAAATAATGCAACAAGGAAAAATGTTGACAAAAACAAAACCAAGAGAATGAAAAGAAAACTCTGGCTTAAAGCGCAGATTGCAAAAGAATTAGAGCACAAAATGCGAAAAAGCAATCAAGAAAACACTGATTCTAACACTTGTCTAAAAACCATAAAACAAATATTTTTTCTCTTTTGTCTTTTCTATTAAAACATCAACTAACAAACACAGGCTAAGGATAAGATATCCTAACCTGCTGACTGTGCAGCTACAGACTCTATACCCCTGAGAGGAGCTCTTCTCACCACAAGAGAGGATGGCTGCCCCACCCAAGCTGACAAGTTACCAATCAAGCCTGCGACTGTCACCAAGACAGCACACGTGAAAACACGTGCTGAGCTACAACAATGCGCGAGTACCCGCGTGCTAGGCTTAAAGAGGCCGCAGGTATGTATAAAAACCAAGATAAAACAACACACATGCAACCTAGACCTGAGAAAGGCCTCTGGTATTGACAACCAGGGTCTCTAAAAGGCTTGGATGCTATTACTTCAACAGAAAAGGAAAATTTACAAAAAGAAAACAAATGCTAAGAATAAGCAACTCAATAAGGCAGACTGAAAAACAAGACAATAAACCAACAAGACCCAGACAAGATTCGAAAAGCCCCCTGAGAAGGTAAACTTCTGACAGGGAAGAGGAGATTGCCTCTCAAGCTTTCTGAATGCTATACGCTACTGAAACCTCTGCAGCAAGCGTTCAAACGCGGGCTACAGAAGGTTAGGGCGTGGTTTACACGCGTGCAGGCCTTCTGCAGGCTGCGTGTACCTCTGTGTGTCCCGAGAATAAATGTCAAGCAACAGTCAAGGAAAAACTGGTATTGATAACCAGGTTCCCTGCTAGCATTGACCTAACAGACAACAAATAAACAAAGAAACTGAAACTCTACTTCTTTGAACTACCCAAAAACCTTTAACAAAATCCGGGAAACCCTAAGAGTAAATATCCCCAGCGGAGTCGCCAATTCTGTTGTGGGGTTATTCTACCCTACAGACTAACAAGCTAGGGCTTAAACTTGCATGTAGATCATGACCCTTTAGAAACTACTTTTAACCTTCTACCCCAAATCTAAAACCCTTTTTCACATGCACACATGGGAAGAACCAACTAACCTTTTTATCGACGGTTGGTGTAGATCCTCCGTTGAGTTTTATCCCCTTGCTTCTGTTGCTCCTTCCAAAAAGAAATCCTGCAATCAAGATAAAACTATGCATGCATGCTATTGTTCTACTAGAGGATTAGAGATTAAACACAAATCAATTAAAACGTATAAAACTCGTGTATTTGGGACGGGAAAAGTATCTTTTTATTAATCTCAAAATGAATCAACTTATAATGATTATAGAGACCGACCACCGTTCCTCGATCCTGACTAAAGGGTTGGGACAAAACGGATTCGACAATTGGGCAGAGTTTCTTTGCTATGATTTTCCCTCTTTTGAATAGTACCCCTACCCCTTCTTTTATAGGCTAGAGGGAGCTAGGGTTTTAGGCGAACTCTCGGCCATGCATGGCTGGGAGTTCTAGTTAACTGACCCAAAGCTTTTCGTCCCGGTGGAAACTTTCCTTATTTTTTGCTTTGTTAGGTAAACGCGGGCTGTAGTGGTCCAGCCAGCGTTCCAACACGTGCAGCAGAAGGCTTGCCAATGTTCCAACATGCCCAGTGATAGGTTAGGGCACGAGTTACTTAATTTAGGAGGTTTTTGAAGAGTCTGCTTAGCATGGATTTGGCAATGAAGGGTAATGAGTTGGCCTGATGCCAGGTAAGCATGGATGGTGCAATTTAGGGTTATAACAGTTAGAATGTTCATGGGCTACTATTGAGAGAGACATTAGCATCCAAGAACAACAGGAAGAAAGACAGAGACAGTTGAGAAACTGATTCTGCTTCAACCTTCCTTTTGAATTCTTATTCTCAAATTATTCCTTTAAACATTTACGGATGCCTTGACGGTATACTTTATAGCCTTAAAGTATAAACTCAGGAACAAAATATTTTTGGTGCTGTTGTCGGGGAACAAAGAAACAAATCTTTTCCCTAGGAAGAACGACATTGACATTTTCTGTTTTTGATAGTGAACAAGGACAGAAAACCTTCTAAGGCTTAATATTTTTCACTTGGCGACTCCACAATAACTAAACTGGATATTAGCCGAAAGAGAAAAAACCCGAATAACAAGCAGACCTCGCCAATCTCCGATCCGGAAAAGATTTTAAAATCATGAAAATCTCTTAAACAAGTCTTTTTACCCACATATACTATATGTCAGCCAGACTTTACGCAATCAAACACTTCGGAAACTCTTGAACGATCAATTTCACTTCCCCTCTCATACGATACATTCTCATTTCTTGAAGTTTCTTCCCCAGATTTCTGAGAATCTTCTCCTCACACTTTCTGAACTTCAGCCTCAAATCTAACTATGGCTACACAAGGAGGTGTTGGAGCTGGGGGTGGTGCCCCTGGAGGTGGTCAAGTACCGCTTCCTGGAATCTTCGCTAAAGTAGCTGCTAGATATTCTCCACTTGTTCTTCTCGTTCCTCTTCATGATCTCCTCGAGAATTATATGAAAATCCTTCCGAAATTTACAAGGGAAGGTGATCTGACTGCCCAGGAACATATAAACTTTTTTGATCAATTTGTTGACATACTCGGAATAGAACATGAAGATGTCTATTCTAGACTCCTCGTTCAAACTTTCGAGGGACAGGTGAGGACTTGGTTCCGATCCTTAACAACTAGATCTTTAAGATCTTATGAAGAACTTGAAATTGCATTTATTAGACAATGGGGAGAGAGGAAGGATCACCTCTACTACTTGACCGAATTTGGAGCCCTTAGAAAGAAAAACTATGAATCAGTTCTAGAATTCACACAGAGGTTCAATAAGTTGTATAACAAAATTCCAGTTGAGGTTAAACCTTCACAACCTGCAGCAAAAGTGACTTTTGCTGGCACTTTTGATCCCAACTCCACCTTATTATTGAGGGAAAGGAGATCAACAGATCTCACAAAAATGCAGGATGATGCGCTTGAGATTGAATCAAACACGATGGCATCAGGGAAACTAAAAGCAAAGACTGAAACTGGAAACAAAGAAAATAGGAAATTTAAAGAACAAGGTGGATCTTTAGGATCGGGAAAATCCTCGGGAGATAGAATAGAAGAGATGGCCAGGGTTATTCGAGAACTTTCAAACAAGATCTCAAAAATGGAACTAGAGAAATCGAAAAGAGATAATTTCCCTAGAAAAGATTTTCGAAGAAATCCTGATCCTCAGGGACGACAGAAAATAATTAAAAATGAAGATCAAAAAATTCCAACACCCTTTAAAAGTGAAAACTACATTGGAGAGGAAGATTTAGGAGATTTTGAAGAAATCGATGAAGATATTAGTAACCTTGGCGACTATAATAAATCACCTTATTTATCGAGACAGGATTACGAAGCATCTTTAAGTAAAGAAAGTACATCGGAAGACCATGTTAGCAATAATATGTCTGAAGATTTCACATATCAAGATATTGTAGATGATATTATAGCTGAACTATAGGGAAAATATAATTTAAGACCAAGAAATAAAAATCTCCCAAATGTTCCGACAAAAAAGAGTTTGCCAAGAAGCAAAACCGATGAGGCAACTCCAAAAGTTGTTGATAAACAGTTTGGGAAAAGAAACACAGCTGATACGCAACTTGTCCAATCAGAACTAGTAGGAACACTCCTTGTGAAGACACAAGCTCCTATAAATGAAAACAAGTTCACATCACAACGAAAAACTGAAAAGAAAGGTATGGAAGCCCCGAACATCGAAAATGACAAGGCCCTAGGAAATTTTAATTTAGAAAACGAAATAAATAAAATCAAAATTCCTATTCCCCTTGTTGAGTTAGCTAAAAATCCCATATATAGAAAACAAATCGCCAAGATGATTAATTTTTCCGAAGATGAAAGCCAAGTCGATGTCAGCAACTTAGAGGATGACAAACCAAACATAGTCTTCGGTCCACACTTCGAAGGTGCAAGAGACACTGTGGCTCCTTTTTATATTACGTTAACCTTGTTTGATCACCTTCTCCATAACTGTATGTTGGATTCTGGAGCTTCCCACAATGTTATGCCAAAGGCAATCATGGAAAAACTTGGTCTTGAAATCACAAGGCCCTATGGTGACTTATATTCTTTCGATTAGAGGAAAGTCAAATCCATAGGTATGATTAAAGACCTAGTGGTAGGTTTGGCTCAAATACTTTCTAAAAGTATTCTTATGGATGTAGTGGTCACTGATATTCCACCAAAGTATGGTATACTATTATCTAGATCATGGGGTGCCAAGCTTGGAGGATCTCTCCAACTGGATATGACATATGCTACAATTCCAGTTTTCAGAGGCCAATACACTCATCTTTACAGAGAGACTAGGTTGGCATTTACTGTAGGTGACCCAAACAACCCCAAAAATCATCTAGTTTATATTGCTGACCAAGGCTTAGGAAATTGTATATTATCTATTGATGACGATTTTGAAGTAGATGTAGACGATAATTGTATAGAAGAAAAAATTGAAAAAAAAGAAATAGAGAAAAATGTATATAGAACTGGTGTATGGAAAATGTATTTTGATGGTGCTTCATCTTTCCTTGAAGCCAGAGCAGGAGCACTTCCGGTGGCTCCCGATGATCAATTTGTAATTCCTTTTTCATATAGGCTTCAGTGGAATGTGGATTGTACAAACAATGTATGCGAATATGAAGCTTTAGTGCTAGGATTAGAAGCTGCTAGAAGGATGAAAATTAAGAAACTTGAAGTCTTTGGTGACACCGAGTTAATTATAAAACATGTGAATCGACAGTACCAGGCTAAGCATCCTGGATTACGGTCCGATAGGAATTGTGTTTGGGATTTAATCGATAACTTTTTCTCATATGTGCATTTTCATTTCGTTCCAAGATCTGAAAATCAACAGGCTGATGCTTTAGCCAAAGCTGCATCAACTTTCACACCCCCAACTGCTTTTAAATTAAAATATCACATACAAATGAGACATCGCCCTTCGATACCAAATAACATACAAAATTGGTATGTTTTTGAAGACGATGAGCAGCTTCAAAAGTTTCTAGAATCATTAGACGAATTTGTAGAAACACATACCGATCAAGAAAATCAAAATGATCCTATTTGGATCATGCAAGAGGGGGAGGATTCTAAAGAATTTCACGATAAAATTGCAAATCACCGAATGCTTGTTCTCAGGAATAGCCAAATTCCCAAGGGTCTAATCCCTTTGGAAAGACTTTTTAATCAAGATGATATCCCTTCAAAAAACACCCTACAACCCCAACCAGAGGAGGTTGAAGATTGTAATATAGGAACTAAAGAAAACCCCTGAATGGTTAAACTATCCAAATATTTATCAACAGAAAAAATAAATAAATACACGGAGTTGTTAAGAAAATACAAATATGTTTTTGCATGGTCATATGAAGAACTGAAAACATATAACACTTCTGTGATCGAACATAAGATACCCCTCAAACCTGGTGTCAAACCTTTTAAACAAAAACTCCGACAATTTAACCCCATTTTATTACCTATTATCGAACGAGAAGTCAAAAAACTTCTTGATGCTAAGATAATTGTACCCCTAAGATATTATGATTAGGTAGTTAACCTGGTCCCAATTAGAAAGAAAAACAGGGAAATTAGACTGTGTCGATTTCAGGAATCTTAATAAATCTTCTCTCAAAGATAATTATCCTCTACCTAAAATGGACCATGTTCTTGAAAATGTAGTAGGAGCTAATAGGATGTCAATGATTGACGTATTTTCAGGTTATAATCAAATTTCTATCAGTGATCTTGATAAAGAAAAAACCACATTTACCACTCCTTGGGGCACGTTTATGTACGATAAAATGTCGTTTGGACTGATGAATGCATGTGCTACTTTTCAACACGCGATGAATATTGCTTTCGTTGGTGAACGAGACAAGTTCTTAGTCATCTATTTGGATGATCTTACTATTTTCTCTAAATCAGATGAAGACCATATGATTCATCTCAAATAGACATTTGAAAAATGTCATAGGTTTGGTCTATCCTTAAATCCTAAGAAGTCTCATTTCGCTATGCAAGAAGGCAAGCTGTTGGGTCACATCGTATCTCGAGATGGAATTAGGATTGACCCTAAAAGAGTAGAAGCTATAGATACAATAGCTATTCCTAGGAATGTGAAATAAATTCAATCATTTTTAGGAAAAATAAATTTCTTGAGAAGATTTATTCCTAACTTCGCTGAAATTGTGAAATTGATTACATATATGCTCAGAAAAAACAGTGAAGTAAAATGGACAGCGGAAGCTAAAGCATTCTTTGCCCATATTAAGAAGGTTATAAGTGAGGCACCAGTACTAGCGAGCCTCGATTATCTCAAAGATTTTCTTATTTTTTCATTTGCCTCTCAAAACATGCTTGCTACTGTATTCCTTCAGAAGAACGAAGAAGGTTTCGAGCAACCGATAGCCTTCTTTAGCAAAAGTCTCCGAGATGCTGAACTCAAATATAATATAATGGAAAAGAAAGCATATGCTATAGTAAAAGCATTGAAAGCTTTCAGAACTTATGTTTTACATTCTAAAGTGATTGCATATGTACCCACTAGTTCTGTAAAAGATATTTTGGTTCAAGCAGACAATGATGGCAAAAGAGGAAGATGGCTTGCCAAAATTCAAGAGTTTGACTTGGAGGTTAAACCGACAAAATTGGTAAAGGGGAAAGGTTTAGCTAAACTTTTAGCTGAATCCAATTTTAGAGCTCTTGGGATAAACAGTTCTCAGGAGGAGGAAGAATGGGTAGACGTGAATGAACTTGAGGACCAAATAGTCAAAAATATAATCGAGGAGAATTTCGTGTCGTCGAATTGGTACAAGGACATAGTAACATACTTACTGACATTGAAATGTCCAATTGACTTGTCTCCATCCAAAGCTAGAATTCTAAAGCTGCATGCAGTCAAATACTGTATTTTCGAAAAATGATTATATTGGAAAGACCCGCTTGGATTCCTCTTGGTCTGTCTGGTTGAGTCGGAAACAAAATAAGTTATAGATCAATTTCACAAAGGAGTATGTGGAGGACACCACACTTGGAGGGCTACAGCATATAAAATCCTGACGGCTGGTTATTACTGGCCCAAACTTTTCCCAGATGTCAATGCTAAGGTACGAGCTTGCAGTCCTTGCCAATTTTTGCAGGAAAACCTAAACTACCAGTGATGCCATTGGTCCCAGTCAAGACATAAGCTCCTTTTCAACAATGGGGACTAGACTTCATAGGTGAAATTAATCCTCATTCTAGTGCTCAACACAGATGGATCCTGACCGCTACAGACTATTTCACCAAATGGGTGGAAGCTATCCCAACAAGAAAGGCTACTGATTCAGTAGTTATATGCTTCTTAGAGGAAAATATCTTGTCTAGGTTCAGTTGTCCCAAAAAGATAGTCACAGACAATGCACAAGATTTTAAGTCTATGGCAATGGTGAGCTTTTGCCAGAAATATAATATTGTGTTGGGTCATTCCACAACATACTATCCTTAGGGAAATAGTCTGGAAGAATCTTCAAACAAGAGCTTAATCAATATAATCAAGAAAATGTTAAACGAAAATAAAAAGTCTTGGCATTTGCATTTAAAATATGCTCTGTGGGCAAATCAGATAGGCACAAAAAAGTCTATCTATACTTCTCCCTTTCAAATGGTATATGGAACAGATGTAGTGTTGCCTATAAACCTAGCACTTCCTGTGATGAAACTATGGAAAGACAAGAAGGAAGAACCGAATCCTCTCACAAGAAGGATAAATTAGCTGATTGAAGTTCAACAACACAGGGCGGTAGTGGATGAAAAGTTGCAGAAGTACCAGGATGACATGAAGGTATTATTTGACCGTAAAGCCAAGGATAGGAATTTTCTCCCCGGGGATCTGGTTTTGAGATGGGATGCTCGAAAAGAGGATTCGGGAAAAAATGGTAAATTCGATCATATTTGGTACGGACCATTTAAGGTAGCATCTCCTGAAGGAAAAAATTCATTTCTTCTTGAAAATTTGGATGGTAAAATCTTGAATGCCCTTGTCAACGGGCGTTTTTTAAAGCATTATATGGAATAATTAATTTCCAGAAATTCTCATTGTATATATCATTTTGTTTTTCATTTTTAGAAAATCTATTCTCATTTTGTAAATAAATAAAAATAAAATAAAATTAGTTAAGTTTTTATACCAAAAAAAAATAAAATCTGATATTTTTGTTGTTGTTTTGTTTACAGGATTCGAACAGACAGCTTGAACTCAGAGGATTAATTTTCCAAAAAATAGGTGATAGATAGTACTTTCTGTTATTTAAAAATAAATAAAAAAATTGCGTTGCTTATCCCGTAAGCTGATAGATAAATAAAAGCGTTTGTTCTTAATACTTAAACCTTAAGGGTTTCACTTAGAAATTTCAAAGTAAAAAATTTTAAGAAAAGATTCCAAAGAGTTATTTTTGAAATTACAACCTATGTTTTCTGGCTTACAGATTGTTGGACATCTCCTTTTATACCCTCAGTACTATTTGTTCACTTTTTCGGGTTTTCTCATCGAAGTAGGAGAGATTATGTATTAACTTTTGAAATAGAAAAATAATTAAATTCAGTAAGACCAATCTTCATAGTTCTTATTCTCTGACTAAAAGTGGTTATGTTTAGGTTGATTCTGACTCTCTTAGGTCTCTTAACAGTTTGTCTGAGGATTTAAGCTTGCTCAAAAGAAAATCCCTAAAAATAATCTTTCCCTTTTTTCTCTACAGACTGAGGGGTTTTGAAAGTTGAGAAAATATTGGTTTAGAATAATCAAAACAGGTTGACAAACCTCTATTGTAAATTTTTACACAGATAACCACCCCTGATATTTTAAGTATCACTGATTGCCCCCGCTTCGTATTTATAAGCTAAATACAAGACAGATGGTGAAATGAAATTCATATTTGATTGCCCCCATCTAGTCCCAAAGACGATGAAAGGAAATTCATTTAAATGATTTCCCTCGTTTAATATAAAGGAAACAAATAAATTCATCGGGGTACTGAATAGGCCTGCTGGCAGTGAAGCAATATCTGACTATAAATATATAATTAGCACTCGAAGCGGTGAAAGGAAATTCAGTAAAAAGGGACAGATAACTTCACTGGGGTACTGAACAAGCCCGATGGAAGTGAAGCAATATCTGAGGTGTCTGTAAGGTTGTCATACTTATCTATCATTCTATTCTAGTTACCAGTTTTTCGAAACCGGATATTCATCTTAAGTCAAGATAGAGCTCCCCAATTAAAATTATAAATTTTATTTCGATTGATGCAAGATGAAATTTACAAATCTGTTGAGTTTCCTAAGATTGTTATAATCATCTTAATACTAACTTAAATTCTAAACAAGAAGGAGAATATTATGAAAAAGACTAAAACTGAGTTTAAGGCAATTAAGAAGTTTTGAAAATATTTTCAAAGGTTGAAATGAAGTCTCTTTTTCCTCTCATTTAGCAGTTTTAGCAGTGATAAACCCTTGACACCATTTACCCAATGAAGGCACTGAGTCTAAAGTTCGATGGATGGGAACATGGGTCAACACAAACCTTATGTCTAGTAGGTTCCTAGTCCTACTATATCTTCTCGTCAGTCTAAAGCTCATAATGAAATTCCCACAATCATTCAAGGATATATACCAAAGTGATGTCCAATGTTTATACCCTCTATTCAAACATGATGTGTTGAGTTATGTGTTCCATAAACTTTGTGGCATTAGTTGTGCCATTAAACACTAGTGGATCTTTAATCTCTACATGAATCCACTTAATGGAATTTGGTAGTGTTCATATTTGTGTTAATTAATTCTCATACTCCCTAGGTGTATGAGAATTAAAAATGCAACTTATGCAAATATATGCAACTATATGCAACTATGCAACTATATGCAACTATATGAAAATATGCAACTTATCCAACTATATGCAACTATATGCAACTTTATGAAACAATGCAACTTATGCAACTATATTGAAACTATATTGCAACTATATGCAACTATATTGCAACAATTTCATATGCAACTTATGCAACTTATGCAACTATATGCAACTATAAGCAACTATGCAACTATATGCAACTATATGCAAATATGCAACTTATCCAACTATATGCAACTATGCAACTATATGCAACTATATGCAACAATGCAACTTATGCAACTATATTGCAACTATATGCAATTACATTGCAACAATTTCGTATGTAACTATATGTAAATATGCAACTATATGTAACTAGGCAACTATATGCAACAATGCAGATTATCATGTTTTTTAGTGACTATATGCAACTTTATGAAACTATGCAACTATATGCAACTTATGCAACTATATGCAACTATATGTAAATATGCAACTTATCCAACTATATGCAACTATGCAACTATATGAAACTTTATGCAACAATGCAACTTATGTAACTATATGCAACTATATTGCAACAATTTCGTATGCAACTATATACAACTATATGCAACAATGCAACTTATCATGTTTTTTAGTGACAATATGCAACTATATGCAACAATGAAACTTATGCAACTATGTGCAACTTTATGCAACAATGCAATTTATGCAACTATATGAAACTATATGCAACTGTGGTGGTACCACAAATGTATATTAGCACGTTAATAAATCATTGCATCAACAACCTACAACTCCCCCTTGTCTAGTTGTATACTACAATTCCCTTTCCCAATATGCTAGTTGGATACTACAATTCACTTTCCCACTATGCTATGGGAAATGCATGACAATGTTGGGAAATGCATGACAATGTTGCATCTAAGTATAATAATATAAGAACTCTTTGTCCAACCACTAAGACGGATTTTCATAAGCCTTTTGACAATCTAACTCTTCATTTTCAAAAATGTACATTACTAAGATGGATTTTCATAAACCTTTTGACATTTATGAGTAGATGATTTGTGGCCACCCTTCACAAGGTGTTTTTATCGTCAAGTTATTGTCAAATTTAATATGTAGATATTGATATACAAGCCAAGTTCCATGTGGTGTTTTTATTGTCTAATTTATTTGTTATTGTCAAGTTATTTTTCAAATTTAATGTGTAGATATTGCATATATGCCAAGTTCCATGTGGTGTTTTTATTGTCTAATTTATTTGTCAAATTTAATGTGTAGGTGGTTGTACAATACATGTGTACACTCTTTACCTAACTCAAATTTCAACTATAAATCAAGAACCCTAAAGAGGTATTTTAAATATAGTTTTGGTTTACTTGTAGTTTTTCTATAAAGAAGTATAAATATTTTAGAGAACCCCCATATACAAAGTCTTTATCCATATCCTCGTTGTGGAAAATAAATTAGAAAATATCCCTCACTTCATTCATTTCCATAATCCTAAACTTATTGCAATCCCTAGTCCAAATCCTAGTTCCTATTAAACAATGCATGAGGCTAATCCCAATAATCTAGACCCCTCCTCTCATCCCACATGTTAGTGCAAGTATTATAAGGCTCCAAAGGACACTACTACAAAATGCTTATTCTTATAATAATAATTCACATCCAAATCCTTGTACATAGATGAAAAATCCCTTGATGATCCTAGGGTACACCAATCTTTGGATACTTCTCCCCAACAAAAAATAGTCCCTATTCCAAACTCTATTGAAAAAGTTCCCTCATTACTCATAATGACGAATGAAATTTATTCCCCTCTCTAAGTCTCTTTTTTACTCATAATTGTTAGATCAAAGACCAACTTGCCACTATAATCCTTGACAATTGTAACCAAACTAATCACATTTTCCATCACTCCTCACCCCTCTCCTTATAATTGGGGCTTTGTACAATAGGACAAAACTCATCTTCTCATTAATAAACATTGTGGAGTCACCCTTGTCATAGGGATCTTTCAAGAGAATGTTGAATGTTATGTATCTCCCCTTGATTACTCTAATTTACTCTTGAACACATCATATGAACAACAATGAAATGTTTTATAGGATGTCCATTGAAATACCTATCAACTCTTTAAAGATAACAAAATCTATGAACACATCTTCATTGCAATACCCTTTCCATGTAATAATGTGACCAAGACATCCTACATAAATATCTTTCTCTCTTAGTTGTACCTCACATCTAACCATTTCATATGGTTTCACTTTCTCTCTTCCAAACATTCCAAATGATACCTTCTCATCCTTCTACTCCATCAAAAACAATTAAATTCTTTATAAGATGCTCATTGTGATACTTATCAACTCTATGAAGATGACAAAAAATATGAACTCACCTCTTGCAATACCTTTTTCTTATAATGTTAAGACCCAACAAAACATAATACATAAATACCTTTCTCTCTCACTTTTACATCACATCAATCCATCTTATCTCATATGGTTTCTCTATCCCTCTTCTAAACTCTCTAAATAATACATTCTCATCCTTCTACTTGGATGCACTCTCACTCTGCTATTCTCATTCTAAATACCAAACCTCCCCAATGATTTTTAACTCAATATTTTTTTTTCTACCACACACCAATTAACAAAATACATATATGATCTATTATACCTAGTTCCATAATTGCTTGCTCATGTCCTCTCGCTAGCTAGAACAATGATAATTACAAGACTTTTACCATATAATATTTGCAAAATGTAGGATTCGCAAGAACTAGAACCCAACCACTACACTTTTGTATACAATAGTTCCTTAAGAAATTGTTCCTCACCAACTATAATATTTATGTCATTATTAGCTAAATTTTCCAGCAATTTAGAACTACATATATAGAGTTAGATTTACGACCATTTTTTCTTAAACAACACCACATCCTTAGCATTCTATTGCTATGTCTATTCAGCTAGATATTGTCCACATCGACACTACACACCTCAGATGGATTCTCTAGTTATAACTACATACCTATATAGGTAGATGTACAACCATTCTTTCTTAAACAACAACAACACCACAACTTTAACATTCTATTGTTATGTTTAGTCAGCTAGATATTGTCCACATAGACACTACACCTCATATCGTTTCTCTAGTTAAAACTACATACCTATATAGGTAGATATACAACCATTCTTTCTTAAAAATCAACACCAAAGCCTTGGCATTCTACTGCTATGTCTACTCAGCTAGATATTGTCCACAATGACACTACACCTCAGGTGGATTCTCTAGTTCTCCATCCTTCAATGTAACTCAAACATAGCTATATACATTCTCTTCATATGTATACTTCACCAACATGGATGCACACCACCATCAGTGCTTATTTGTACCATAGAACACATTCCATATTTATTGTGCACATTAATCGTTGGAGATTTCTTGTTTACACTCTAGGAGAAACACATCAAATAATGGACATGACATATTCAATGGATACTAATCACCTTGGCCCTACAACAATTTCTTCACATCAGCACACAAATAAGTATCAGTCCTAGATCACCACAAGCTCAGACTAGAACATCCTTACTATATTCAAATCCCATGCATTATATTTTTCCACCAAGTCTAGCATGTCCTTTAAAAAACATAGTTGCAAGAGATTGCAACAAAGCACACTTAGCGTTGTAGGATCATATCAATAGTTCATGCCATACCACCCTTTAATATTTCCACCAAGTCTATCACCTAGAGTAGTGTGATCACCCTTTGTTTCAAAATATTGTGATCACACTAACTTGATTTGGTGTGAAATACCCTTCGAGTTAAACATTTCCATTTCTCTTCATTTATATGGTATCATGTACCTTCATTTGAATAGGGTGAGTTACCTTTACTTGAATAGGTGTAAGTGTCTTTGTTTAAACAAGTGCTCCATTGTTTTGATCTACCATTCTTTTAAAGCGTTACAACTTTTTTCATGGGAACAACTTTGATTTATTTCATTCATATGAGTGTGAGTAACCTTGATTTTTTTGGTAAGGGAATGACTCAACCACAAGGCTATGGGTCAATCAAGAATCACGAATCGCAACATCCAGCTTCTCAATATTGTATACCATATTACAATGTAATATGATATACCATATCTCATGTAGATTTAAAACAAAAAAAACTTAAAGGAAGCGTGGCAATACCAACGATAGTTCGTCGCAAGGCAAGGATTTGTTTTGAACAAGCATGGCAATAACGAGGAAAGTTCATCACACTTTTCCATGGTTTTGTGTCACACATATAACATCTGCATCATAATTTTTGTCTCTACCAAACATTTTCGTCGCTATTGCCACGCTTTTTCGTAGCAACTTTCCACAGTTTTGTGTCGCACGTATGGTATCTGCGTCGTAATCTGTTGGTAATTTTTTTACCTTGGCACGGTTTTTCATCCCTATTGCGACGAAGTTTCGTCACTATTTCTAGGATTTATAAGGTAAACCTATATTTATGGTGATGACATGTGGAGGGATAATTTCGTCGTTGTTTCCATGAACACCTAGTTCGTGGATATAGCGACGAAAAATAGTCTTTGCTTTCGTCGAAAGTGCGATGGATATATGTGGAAATAGTAACAAAAAACCGTGGCAAATTTGGTCATATGTAGTAGTGGTAGTGCATATTTTGTGTTTGTATATACCTTTTATTCCATGATAGAGACTCTATGGAAAGCTTATCAAAAACCCACTCTTGAGTCTTTTTGTGCTGCTTTGATTAGAGAGGAAGATAAGCTTGTGCAACCTTGAGTGATCAACACTGCATGTACCTCCAACAAAGCCTTAGTCGCCCAACAAAAAGATAAACCCAAGAATACCAAGAAGCAACATCCTCGCTACAACGACAAGCAACATAAGGGTCCCAAACCCACTCAGACAGCTTCATCTCCTAATGGTGACAAAGGAGAAAAATATAAAAATAAGAAGACTGGCAGACATTACAACTTTTGCGATAAAGATGGTCATGATGAGTCCAAATGTTTCAAGGAGATGGCAGATTTAGAAGTATAAATGAAGAAGCACAACATCAATATTAATTCTACTTCTTCTTCTTCTTTTCATGGACATGCACTTTCTGCTTCTGGTTTCTCCTTCAATAAAACTTCTACTTCTTCTTCTGATGAGTGGCTTATTGATTCTGGAGGATTTTATCATATGGATAAGGATAAAGACATATTTTCTTCTCTAAATGAATGTAACAACAATAAAATATTTGTTGGTGATGAAAGATCTCTTAGTGTTGTGGGATATGGAACAATTCAAGTGGATAATGGTCATTTCAGTGATGTATTATGTGTCCCAAGTCTTTCTTGCAACCTTATATTAGTATATCAAATCACTCGTTCGGGTGAAGGTAAAACCATAGAGTTTTCACCTCACCAAGTTGTAATCAAGGATCTAAAAGATCCTAAGCATGTTCTTGCAACTGGAATTGCTAATGATATTACTAGGTTGTACAAGTTTGAAAATTTTGGGTCATCATATTTTTCATTAGTTTTTGTTGCTTACAGTGATGACTTGAGAAAACTTTGGCATGAGCGGTTGGGCATCCAAATGCAACACATTGTTCCATATACACCACAACAAAATGGTGTTTTTGAGAGAAAGAACCACACATTAAAAAAAATGGCTAGTTGTATGATCTAATCTAAGGGATTAAGTCTAAAGTATTGGGCAGAAGCAATCAAGCGTGAAAATGACATAGTAAATCACACTCCCACAAAGGCTCTTAAAAATATAACACCGAAAGAAGCTTCGACTAAAATTAAACCAAATGTAAGTCACTTATGTGTATTTGGAAGTATAGCACGGGCTCACATTCCTTATGAGAAAAGGAAATCATTGCAGCCTAAAAGTGAGAACTGTATATTTGTTGGTTATTCTAAAGATGTCAAAGGTTATAGACTTCTTCAACCACATTGTAATGAAATTATTATTAGAAGAGATGTTAAATTTGATGAAATCTCTTGGCTTGCAAGCCTAATTCGACGATTGTGCCTTCTTCGGCCTGCGAGCCATCTTTGATGCTTTATTCTGTTCCTATTTTGGTTTCTTATCCAGATGATGATAGTGAGGATGAAAATCCACATATGCCTTCTCACCTTTCTCCAGATGAGTCCTCTGAATCTGAACCAACAACAGTTTTGCCGCTTCCTAGATGGGTCCGTTCAACACAAAAAGAAGTTGGTGATCTTGTTGATGATCCCTTATCTCAACGTTAGACATGTTCACAGTTCCAATGAACCTCTTCACTTTTGGCTCAAGTTTCAGAGACTCGTGATCCAGAGACATTTGCAGAAGCTTCATGTCATCCAGATTGGGTTACAAAAATGAATGAAGAGTATTGTTCTTTAATGGAAAAAGATACTTGGGATCTTGTACCTCTTCCAAAAGGAAGAAAACTTGTCAGATGTAAATGGGTCTACAAAACTAAGTATGCATCAAATGGAAGTGTTGACAGACATAAGGCTCGGTTAGTTTCCAAAGTATTTTCCCAAGTTGAAGTAATTGGCTATAATGAAACCTTTTCCCCTATAGCCAAAATGAATTCCACCTACCTTGTTCTTTCCCTTGTTGCCTCACATAAATGGGAGGTCCATCAGATGGATGTTAAATCTTCCTTCTTGCATGGAGATTTGCAAGAATAAATATACATGGAACAACCTCCTGGCTATGTCCAAAAAGACTCTAGCCTTGTTTGTCTCATTAAGATATCTCTTTATGGTCTTAATCAAGATCCCCGAGCTTGGTATGCCAAAATGAACAAATTTCTTATTGATAGAGGATTCTCTAGATGCCATTTTGATCCTAATGTCTATACCAAGAAATTAGGAAGCCATCTCATAATCCTT
>CBVK0102790947.1:0-10001 GCA_900067695.1 Picea abies
ACTATTTAAAGTCAGAGTCATTGAGTTAGAACAAAATCAGAATAACCTTGAGAATCCGAATTCTCAAGCTGTTCATATGATATCATTAATACAAGATCTAGAACTAATCTTGTAGGCTAAAACATGTAACAATAGGTATAATAGCATTCAGGATCAGTGTCATTTGTTGCAACAGTCGTGTAACAGCAGAATCAGTGGCACCTGTTGCAGCAGTTATGTAACAACAGAATCTGTGGCACCTATTGTAGCAGTCGTATAATAGCTTCGAGGATTGGTGCATAGCTGTAACAGCTTCCAAGATTGGCGCATAGTTGTAACAGCTTCCAATATTGGCGCATAGCTATAATAGCTGGTGTAACAGCTGCAACCACTCTTCAAGACTTGGTTGTTCTATACATTTCGATCATTAGTTGAATCATTTTATGGGTAAAACATCTGAACATTACCAATCAAACATGCTAAGTAAATGAAAATATAAAATCAAGATGAATGATTCATACCTTGGGAAAAAATGGCTTAGCACACATTATAGCAGGCATTAGCTTAGAGATGATAAGGTTGAATGGGAAAAAGATGTGGTGAAAAAGGGACATTTCTAGGTCCTAACATGCCCCCCAACTGAAGACATTGCATGTCCTCATGAAAAAAAACATTCAAACCTTACTGTGTAGGTGAATTAGGGAACTGGCTCCTCCAGTGCAAAATTGCCAAGATAAATTGCTAAGTGCCTGTATAGAAAAAATTTGTGTCAAAAAGAAAATCCGTTGTGTCAACAATCTATCTGAGTTTCTTTGTCTTCAAGAAAAGAATCAGTTTGAGTTGCTTGAGTAAAAAATCATGAGGGAAACAAAGGTTCTTCTTTGAAATCTAGTGGTAAACCAACATCTACCTTATGACGTTGAGATCTCCTCTATTTTACTGGTTTTTGTGTAGCAGTAATTTCATGTTCAGTCTTGACTGAGAGAGTTATTGGTCCTTTTTCAACTGGTAATTTTACTACCTTATATCGTGGCTCAAAGTAAATGTTTCCACACTCAAAGCACATGAGTTATTTATTTTTGTCCATAAAAACTTTTGTCAGTGCTAAGATGTCCAAGGTTATCCCCTCTGGGTTCTTCTGTCGAGCAACCTCCACCTCTTTCTTTAGAGTATTTAACTCTACTTTGAGGCTTTCATTTTCTATTATTAGTGCAACAATTCTGGAATTTTCTGTATTCTTGATATTTCTCTCAATTTGGGAAAATAATTGGGCAAGTGGCACATCCTCAGGAGTATATGTATTTGGTTCTTGTGTAACATCTTTGTCTGTCATGACTAGTTCTTGTGGAATAGTCTCGACTTGGACAACTGGTTCTTGTGGAACAACTACATCCTGCATGACTTGTTCTTGTAGACCAGTCCCATCATTTCCAACTGTCTCTACTGTCACTGTTTGTTTATTGGAAGAGATTGGTTCTTGTGTGTCAGTTCCATCATCAACCATAGAGGATAGTGGATGCAGTATAGGAATAACATGTTCCATATCTTGCCATCCAATTGCTGCTTCTGCAGACCTGCTGGACCTGGTTCTTCTCCTAGGTAAAATAGAAATGAAAGTAGGGGCTTTCTTCTTCGTTGCTAGAGGAGGAATGAGGCATTATTCCTCAACCACACAAGGAGGGAATTCTGGTATACTAGGGTCTACTATGGTATGTACTTCGTCACTTGAGATTTTTAAGAACCAAACAACAATATAGCATAGAAAAACCTTAGGAAAAGTACTCAACGCCTTGAAAAAGATATAATTTCAGATAATAAGCCTCTTCGAGGGGGCAAACTCCTTTTACCCCACTTTTACTCTCCCACCATATTAAGGCAGTGCCACTTAGTCGAAGAGAAACTAATTTTATATTTGCAACCTCATCCATAATTCTTTGAACCCTACAATATACTTGTATATGCTTGATACAATTGTCCAATTTATCATCATTCAATTCTCCATAATAGGTCAGCAACTCGAACTTAACATCCAATTTTAATAAAGGTAGATTATGATTAGTCTTCTTACATGACTTCTTTTGATGAGAATAATGTTTAATTGGTTCAGAAGAAATTGATGATGAGGATGAGGAAGGGGAAGGGGGCTCGGAAGGTCCACTGCCTTCACCTCCTCCTTCGGAAGGGGGCTCGGAAGGTCCACTGCCTTCACCTCCTCCTTCTCCTTTTACCAAATATCCTTTTCTTGTAGGATTTTGAATTCTCTGTTCTAACTCATCTATTGTTTCTTTTAGTGATTGAAGCGTGGCTCTGATCTCTTCATGGTTCATGGGTTGATCTTATTCTTCTTTTACTGAAGCCATCTTATGTCGTCTACATCTTTTCCCAATTTCGGACTTATAACTTGCAAGTTTTCCTTTACCAAGTTTGAGTTTGTCTCTTGTAAGAATCGACTTGCAAAATACTTTTCAAACATACTCTGATACCAACTTGATCCGAAAAATCCTTAGATACTGATAATTTAAAATACACATATACATTTACTTGATCTTTGAAATAAAATGATCGCTTAACAGTTTTGCAATTAAATGTAAAATACTTATCTAGCCAATTCCACTTTAATGATAAATGACTTGCAAATAATTGAACTTGAAAAATCGGAGTTCACCCAAATTGGGCTACCTCTCTAGCTCCACTTCCAATAGATACTTCTTTTATTAATGCCCAAATTCTTTCGTTTTACAATGTCCTTTTTGCATGTTGCTCAAATGTAGAAACAGAGTGCACCATTGAGTTCCTAGCGAAAAATTATGCAAAAACAATATAAAATACTTGAAATTTCATCAAGGTGACCCCCAACACGCTTTACGATGTAGCCTCATACCTTTCATACTATTGGAATGTTTTATGAGAGTAAAATATGCATAAATGGTGTTTCTATCTTGGGGTGCATGCCATTAAATAGGCCACCCCTCTTAACCAATTTCTGAAACTTTAGGTTGGCATTAATTACAATTGTTGGGGTTTTGTAACCAAATCCCAACTATAAGGGAGTTGGTTATGGTGTTGTTGTTAACTCGTTTTCTTTGTTTGGTGGGTCATGGGTTCTATTCCCACCGACCATCATATTTCATGGATTTTGTTACAATACATATACAATATGGTTAAAACATCTGCGTGTTTTTGGGGATGTTTTTATATGGTTAATATAACAACTATATAGTTCAAACTCTTGTTAACACTTGGTTATAACTTCTCCCGTGCACTTTGTGTTGATCCCCCCTCCATGCTATATGGTGGGTCATGCGGTATGGCTAGGACCAAGGCTAAGGCTAATAGTCGAGGGCTTAGGCCCTCTATCCTTTAGCAACCCATATGCAACTTTGTATAAACTTAAATATATAACATGCCATTTGTATAACAAGAACCAATGTATGGTGTGTTGGTAAGGTGGCTTTGTTAAGACCTTTGGTGGTTTTGGAGGTCATGGGTTTGAACCCTATTGAATCCATAACATTTTATATAACCAAACCAATATTGGCCAATGAGGGGTCGCCACATGGCAACCTCTCATTGGCTCTTTTAATGCCACATGTTAAACTATGATTGGAGCCACTTGTCATCATGTGAATGCACCACTTGTCAACATGTAGTTGGATTGTGCCTTTCCCATTCAGCTTCCAATTAGGTGACATGTATCAACCCTTCATTGGTGACATGTGCCACCTCTTTATTTTCCTTGTACTTTGACCTTTGACCTTGTTTGACTGAAACTTTGACCATTGATAACTTTTTCATATGAAATTTTTTTGACGAGTCGTTTGCATCATTGGAACACTAACGACGATATCTACACATTGATATAATTTTTGAGACAATATGAAGCATTTTAATTTTGAGCATTTCTGAACCATTATGGACCTCTGTGATCATTCCCGAATCCTCCTAGATCAGGATGGCATAATTGGTTCTAGAACATACTTTTCTTTCATTTCTTTGGACTTATCTCTTGCGTAGGGTTTCTCTAGGAGACCATCCTAGTTGTTGACGACCATGGTTCCTTAAAAAGTGTCCTACAAATGCAAATTGACTATGAGGCTCAGAGAATATGTGTCTTTGTTTGTTGATTAGTGCGGGGATACAAATGAAAGAACACTCTATAAGTCAAATCATGATAGATAAAAAGGAGAATCAATGAGTCGAAACACTTTTATCACCTAGAAGTATTGTAATAATAATGTCGCATTTTGTTCATCTGGAGTAGGAATTACTACCCAGTAGTCCTTACTATCAATAGGTCGATAGCCCCTTCCATCCTTTCCATTGAATTTTCCTCACTGGACGAAGATAGGTCGTCGTAGCATTAATTTCATGTTTTCTGCCAGCCACCATCATTAACTCATTCATTCTAAATTGGGAAAATAGTCCCTCTCTCAGTTGCATTAATGACTCTATCTTTTAGAAATTGGAGGAAATATACATGATGTAACTTCCTGTCACATCCATTGCTATTACCACACATATTTTTTGCCATCAAATATTTCATTATGAAATGGATGGATCAATACATACGTCGATATTATTCTTTAGGGGGCACAGTGAATGACTCCTACGCACCCCTACATTAGTTCACCAAGTGTTAATTTGCAAGAATGACCCCTGATAGGTTGTGACACATTTTCACACAGGTCTAACTTCTCTATTTTCTCCATGGAGGATAAACAATAGTTTCAGTTGTATTTGGGGGCATCCACAAACTTACCTTTATTTCATTAATATTGTGCAACTCATTATTTTTATCAATAGGGGTTAGAGGGACTAAACGAATGGATGTTCCCTCTATTATAACATGTTGATTTTCTGTATCCATCCTTCGCTCATGAAAATCTCTCACTCATCCGATAAGAATCTGAGGATTCGGATGGACAGAATGTCTTCTCGGCAGAGCACACTGAACTTTTAGATATATGCTTTGCACACCCCATCATTTCTTGGCTACCCAATTCCCTTTGCAAGAAGACATGTATTGATGGATATCTACCCCCGAACTTGAACCTTTCTATTGTTGAATCTTCCACAAGTTCTCATTCACATAGATTTTATTGATTCCCTTCCCACCATTGCATAGGTATCCCAATTAACAATGTGTCGAGGGTGCATACCCAATGGAGTACGATAATATGTTGCATTCAAACAATGAAACTATCCATCAACTCCATCCCATATAACAGGTAGGACCCAAATTCATCTTTGTTCACTTCAGCGGTAATTCAAGCACATATCCTCGTATAAATTTCATAGATCTTATGTTTCCACCTCTCCATGGATTCCTCTAAATCACTATCATATGAATTCACACTCTGCCAAATCAACTCCCTATCCTCTATGGGATTGGCATAATCTTCCCTGCCCCCCCTCTGATATGATAAATATTTTCAATAACAGATCTCTGTGTATCCCCATTCACACGCTCATTGTATCTATCCCCTTCATTTGGACCTAATAGCATGATCATGTGTAGGGTGTCTATCTCAAACAACATTTGTTTCTTCTTAAAATTCAACATAGCATTGTTTTTAAAGGCCCAATCAATGTCGAGTAGGGAAGGGTATGGATCAAATTCATCCATGATCTCTGTCACTTCAAAATATCCCTTGGTCTTCACCCCTTCTATGCTTAATTTGACCTGCTCCAATCGACCTATAGGATAGATTCAATATTGATTTTACAACCGAAGTTGAATGAGAGACCAGACCAAATTGTGTTTACCCATCAACTCCCATGATTTCTACCATAATATGTTCACGTTAGATCCTATATCCAACATGAAACCTTTCATCTCATAACTTTTGATTCCATCCTTCATCTTGAACTCTCTTCTTGTGCGTTTTTGTTTACTAACCTGGAACACATCCCTTTCTTGTAGGGGGGATGATATAGCTTTGTTTGTTACTTCCTCTCCCATGTAGGTTGCTAACATTTGTGTCAAATTTCGTGCAGCATCAATATCACTTAACAACCTTAAACAACAATCCAAGAAGTTATTTACTTGGTCGTCAGTTTCTGCTTCACAACCCACGTTGCACAATTCTTATTCTCGTGTTGTTTGCTTCAACTCTTTGTGCACATGATCCTGTATTTCCCTTTGTTTATATCATTGCAATTATTCTAGTCTGTGATCTTCTTCTAGTGACCTTTTTGTTGTGTGTTATATATCCTCCTACACATGAGCTTCCTCCAAAGATATATGTGTGGCACATTGCAATTCTTCATGGGGTCAACCTTCCTCCAGTGGCCTCTATGTCGCTCATTTTACTTCCTCATGGATCTGGTCCTCCTCAAGAGACCTTTGCATCGTGCATTGCAACTCTTCTTGTTCTCTTTCCTCCTCTAGGCCCCTCTACATGTCATGCAAAAACTTCTTATGTTGGACAACATCAAATTTAGGAGGGGGCTACGATGCCTTTCTTATCTTCTCCTCTGGCCTTTGACTTGAGCTTTCACCATGTTCAAATTTCATTCATGTCTTCGCTCTGCCTCAAGTTATCACTTGTACATTGACTTCCTCATCCTTATTTTGATTCTTGCATGGCTCTGTAGTCACCATGTTGCAGTGTGCCTTCTTCTCTTCCCACTTATTTAGTAATTCAAAATAGTCCTCTATGACATTCTTGGGACTATAATAGTACCCACAAAGAGTGAGTTGTTTGGTACAAAATATCGACACATGACCTACCTCTCCACAATTTAAATAAGTGGGGGGTCTACCCCCACCTTCTGCGTATCCTCATCCTCATCCTTGTCCATATTCACCCCTAGTACCTTCTTGATATCCATCTTTCTCAGCACCACCACGGTTACCACCTTTCTGATCCTTCTGAACCTAGAAGAAATCATGGGTGTGGTCTTGCATCATTNNNATCCTTCTGAACCTAGAAGAAATCATGGGTGTGGTCTTGCATCATTTGAAGTGATCGACAATTTTTGACATCATGCCCCATGGATTTCTAAAATTTATAGAATGGAATATGATGCATCTTCTAATATTTCTCTAGTGTTGGAAAGTAGGGTGGTATATGTCCCTGCTATCTGCAAATCTCACACTATTTCGTATGAGGCCCAGTCAGAAATGGATTTGATGCCCATGTTGCCATATAATTTCCCAATGTAGGACACTCATCCCTGCAGTGACCTTCATATCGACAAGTGGTACACCATACGTGATTGTGCACCACTTTTTTTTTTCCATATATTGCAACTACATTGTCAGGTTGGAAAGTTGGAATTGCACTTGTGCTAAACCTGTTGATGCTTCCCCTCCTCCTAGTGTAGCCTCCAGGAGCATTGCAATATCCACTACTTCTACCTAAGTAGTCAACTTTTTTTGGGTAAGAGGGACTTGGATATGGAGTAGCAACCCCGAAATGAACCATTTTCTATGTTGCATGTCCTAGATATATAATTCTATCCTATTCAACAAGATCTTGAACCACTGTTCATAATCCCACATAGTTTCTCACGGTTGTTACTTGATATCCTTAATCTATGTAATGCATTGATATTCAAACTTAGCTTTCTGGAAATCCTTAAGTAGATATCTCTTTATTTATATCAAGGACCTCATCTATCATGTTAGCATAGCCTTGTACTTCATGTCCGACATCAAGGCTATGTCCTTGAACATGGTCTCTAGCTACACAATATTTGATGCTTCGTCAGTAATCCTCTTCACAAACCATATCATATCACATGTAAACCAATGATTCTCTACATCATCCTTACTCATCCCATGGAACACAAGTAGCCTCATAGTGTTATCATGATTCTCCATCCTCAATCTCAGACTATGTCCTCCTAACTGACTACTCAGTGTCGAGGATATTGATATTGATAATATTCCTTGAAAAGTATGTTGACTTTGTCATCTTATTCACTCGCACATTCTCTACTTTCATATCCTACTCTTTCTTCTACTCCAATCACCTGTTGTCTGCAATTATTTCTTCTTGGTTACAAATGCACAAGGGGGGTGTCTCAAAGGAGGGGTAACTCCATCTTCTTCCAAAACTTCTTGTGAGGGAATCTAGATATTTTCCTACTTGCATCCATGTAATACCATCCACCATCGTTAACTCCTCTTCCCCTCCTCTCAGGGTACCTTCATCATCCTCTCCCACCTTTGTGGCTCTACCATGTGCCTCATCTTCCTATAAATTTGTGGCATATCGCAACAACCAAGGGGTTTTGACTTCATCTTCTCATCCCCTATTACCAATACTTTTGGTATATTCACTGAATACCCTACTCCCAACACCATGCCTCTTCACAAGACTATATTCATTTGTTCTCCTCTCTAGAAAATCACACTCGCATGCACTTCCTCCTAGTGTGATATCCTTCCTCTTCATTCTGGGAGTAACCCCTTATCTTGTGTCCCTTGCTATCTTATTTATACTCCTTTGTTATGCTTTCCTTCTTAACTCAATTCTCCATGCATATATTTTGACTCTCTCTTCTCTACTCTTTTGGGTCCATTCTATTCCTCACCTCATATTAATAGCTTACGGATCCTCCTCAGTGGATCCATCTCCTCTCTCTCTTTTCCCCCTTCTTTACATCCCCCCCAACACTAGTTGGTATATTCATCCATCCTATCGGGTTCCATGTGCATCATCCCTTTCTCTACGAACAACATATTGATCCACAATGGGATTTCTTCTAGCAGCATTTTCTAGGGACCTTCAACAAACTTCCTTTTAGCCTCACTGAAAGAATCAATATATTATATAACAAACTCAATAATGTAACCTTCCTTCACCTGAGAAAACCATAAATCAATGGCAGAATTCCACTTATTATCCAATTCCTTTAGCCTATCAACTGTGATCTAATCCCAGACCATGGTTCTTGAAGCCTGAAAGTAGTATTAGTGGGAGTCTTCCTCTTCAACCATTCATACAATAAATAGGAAAATTCAGTAAAGAAAATTTCATGCATATCAGTGTAGATATACATATTTTTCCATCATTCCACATTGGCAATTATACCTTCAGTTTCTCTTCGAGAAAACTAATCTTACTTTGCAGTCAAGCAATCTTGAATTTCCTCTCGAGATAGATACCACCTCATTCTCTACCTTCATCATTCAATACAAAACCCTCAGCTCCTGGCAACAGAACCATTCATTGGCTCGCTTTCACATGCCCTTCCTAACATTGGGGGGTTAATGACCCAAGGTTCAGCCAGAGCTGACCAAAAAAAACCCAAAGTTGTTGGCATATCAATCTTTGGTCAAGACTAAATAAATTCTCACCTGAGATGCCATGAGAATCACATAGACCATATGGTCTTGTGTCAATTATGAAGGGTTTATTACAAAAGGAATCCATTCAGGTTGAAATGCATACATTCCATTGCATTATGTTGAAAGACTAACAACAAGTAATAGTAACACATACATTCATCGGACACATGATCAACACAT
The DNA here is from genome assembly GCA_900067695.1 of Picea abies. Taxonomy (NCBI): domain Eukaryota; kingdom Viridiplantae; phylum Streptophyta; class Pinopsida; order Pinales; family Pinaceae; genus Picea; species Picea abies. Next base: position 9,461 of record CBVK0102790947.1, read on the forward strand.
CAAGGGATAGGAATAATTGTAGATTTTATTATATTCATTCAACCAGTCACATACATAGAGCAAGATACTCATCATTTATCAGAACCAATGCTCTTCACTCTTATGCAGTCTCACAGTAGTGCATTAGAAGGAGCCATGTGCTTTCCCTCATATTATACATGTATTAAAAAACTATATTTGCAACTATACTCTTCAAAAAACCAAGAGCTCAGAGTGAAACCACTGAATGTGTTGGAGTTACTTCACACACACCTAGGATTTATTTTTCCTAAGGTTCTTCCTATGTTTATTAGTCATTATTCAGTCTCCTATATTTTAGGGAGAATATTCTCTTCAGTTTGATCAGTTGAGTGAAGTATAGATGCCACGTTGGTATTATCACCATGCAACATTGGGATCATCACCAGATAATGTGCATTGTCCTTGGGATCATCACCAAAAATAGCTCATTACTCATGATTCCCTGATCTCCTCCTCACTGCACTATGTTCCAGTCAGTTAATTGAAGACTGATAGACTAGTTAACTCAGCTAGGTGGCAG
>CBVK0102790967.1:0-14986 GCA_900067695.1 Picea abies
ACCCAGTTTCAGTCTCGCTGATTTTTCAGCCAATGTTAAACGCTGAAACTCCAGTTTCAGCGTTTAACATTGGCTGAAAAATCAGCGAGACTGAAACTGGGTTGGGGTCTGAAAAGTTAACAAACAACTCATAATGATTACTATTTTCCATTGACGATCCAACCTCACCGTTTAAAATGGATCAGAAGATCTAATTTATTGAAAGAAACATCAGGGGTTTACCACTTTCACTTGATTTTTATAAGAGGAAAGTGGAGGAGGAGGAGGAGGAGGAGGAAAGGTCTTCATGGATAAAGACACAATAAGTTTTAAACCTCTGGGAGTAGGTACTCTGACGGTATTGAACAGGATCTTAATGGAAGTTTCTATGCATCATGAAGACGGATGATAAGTAGGTGATGTCGTGTCAAAATTGGCGAGTGGTTGTTGACTCTATAATTATTGTAACTTCAAGTATCAGTGCAGATCTAATGATAGTTTTTCTGGCTATAATTCTTGTTAACCTGGAAACTACCCTAAACCCCAAATCATACACTGACCCCACTTAAATCCATCATAGACTATTACCATCATATCCCATTATGGACAGATCAGTCTATAAATTTTAATCTATTTTAATATATACATCATACACAATTCGGTTTTTGCCTTGAAAATTCTCTCTGTTATGACGAAATCGCTAAATCCTCACCGAAGATATAAGCAATCCGATCGACAACCCATGATTTACTCACCTTTGTATCGAGTATTCTCTCCGGCATAAGGAAAGATCTGCAAAGAGGGCACGTCGTCTGACGATGATCAAGCCACTTATCCAGACAATTCCTGTGAAATATATGATGGCAATTACACAATTCTCTGATATGCTCCTCTTCCTCGAACGAGTTCAAACAGACGGCCCACATGAGATCACCCCCTATCGACTCAAAGAATCTCTCTGCAAGATTCCCGAATGTAACGAAAGGCAAGTTGTCTCTAAATTGACCGCCCATCATGTAAGCCCGTAGATGAGGGGAGAAATGAAAAAAACAAACCCTAAGGAGTGAGATATATTCAAGTAGAAATTCAAGCTAAGCATCAAATCAAAATTTGACTTGGATCGCCCTCAAAACTTGACTTGAAATTCAAGTTAAGCTAAGTAGAAATTCAAGCTAAGTAGATGTTACAGGCCTAGTTGCAGTGTGGCAGCTTTCGTGATAGTATCATGCTATATGGGTTTTTCCAGAGTTAAATTGTGATTTGATGTTGAAATCTCATTAATATTTTCATTCTTTTTTTATAATCTCTTAGATCGAAGGCATAACATCCTTTTTCGCTCCCTGCGATCTTTTTTTTTTTTCACACGCCTACGATCATTACTAACGATTTTTATTCTACCATCAGTTTGAGATCTTAATTTTCCATACGAAGAAAATGTTAGAGTTTCACCCATCACTGGGGACTTTGTGCTACTTGAATGAGGTTTAGCTCTTTCTAAATCTTAGAAGACGAAATATACCTGACTGTTGCAAAAATGCATTTATGCAAAGTTTTCCATGAGTTTGTGAAGAAATCACAGTTTCCGTGAAGAAATCAAAGTTTTCCGTGAAGAAATCAGTTTTCTTTGAAAAATCGGTTCTTTTATTTAGTTGTGTAAGTAGAAATTCAAGCTAAGCACCAAAACAAGAAAGAAAGTAATAATTAATATGCTTTTTTTTTCCTGCAAAATTGATCAGGATCCGGTCACTCTAATCATATCGGCAGAGATCAAAGGAACAAAAGAGGAATTGATATCAGGGAAATCTCGCCAGGAAGAGTTGTCTGGTTCTCCAGAGTCATGTAGCCCAACAAAATGAAGAGCCCAACACATGGTAGTCTTTATATAATATAACATAACTGCTACATGAAACAACAGTCTTGGTATAGCGAATCCCATGACCGAAGAAACTTGAACAAAATCTGCCACTTCAAATGCTCAGAGAAAACCCAATACAAACACCCTAGGGTTTCGAACTCTGATTCCTTTGCCTGAAGCCTCTCTAATGCTTATATGATCTATATGTACAACAAATTTGAATGCATACGGCTTGAATATGAACAATAATCAGAGAAGAGTCTAGGAATTTAATAAAACCCAGCTTGTATATGAAAAGTATGAGGCAAGAGTTGAATGTGGAGAAGAAAGCATGAAAAGTATGAGGCAAGAGTTGAATGTGGAGAAGAAAGCATGAAGAGATCCAACCCATAAGAGCCGAAAACCACCGAATCGCCAACCTCAACCGATGTGTATTACAACTTACAATGCTCTACACAAACACGGAAAGAAAGCAATACTATGCTATCGGTGGGATTCACAGTGACAAGGTCGTGTATCATGGCACCCACATTACCCTATTGACTCCACATTTTATTACACGTTCTCCAACCGTCGATGAATTCTCGACATATTTCTCGGGTACAGACATAACCCAACCTAATTACTATCTAAGTGGTAGCTTTTAGCATAGCATTTGGGTTCAATGGCTTTACTGGTTTGCACGACTGGGCAATCTGGATTCCTCACCTGCACTGCTTTATCTTCATCTAATGGTGAGGCTTATACACCTGCTGCAGTTCAATTGAAGAGCAGTTTATTAAGTAGGGTTACTCCCACCACCCTCTCAAGCTTCAACTCTTCCATACAGGGTCATGCCCTTAGGTGGAAATTTTCAGTTTGCCCCATCGTCACCAATAGCAGAGGACAAATTAATTGCATGCTGTGGAGTGGCATTGCTTTATGATAGGACCCATGATTAAATCACATACAATATATGGATAAAAATGTTTATAACACCATATGTGGTCCTATTGATGACCCACAACTACCTATAATGCATTAGTTGGTTGCGACTACTAGCGAGAGCAAAACCTTGGATAACTACCCAATACCTTTGCAGTGCTAATAGAACTAAGAGCTTCCAAGGCATGAAACTACTACAGTGATTATACGTTATTTCAAAAACTTTTTTGGTTGTATATCAGACTTGGAGAAACTGCTTAATTTGTTAGCAGCTGCAAAAGCTTGAAGAACGTATACGCATATATAGTAGTAAATAACGTAAAGAGATCGAGTTCTTGAATCCTTACCCCAATTGACAAGAGGTCGCAGACAGCATCAGCGGGCAAGGCTAGTAATGTGAACTTGACAGCTTTTTCTTCCTCCATAGCCAGCTTCTCCTGAAAATTTAGTGAAAAAACACTAGTGTTACAGTTCGATTCTCGAAGGGAACTTGTTCAAACTTCAATGTTACCGCAATTTCGCATGAAGCAACATTTATCTACCTATACAGTGTACATTGTACACCACTGACTAGTGCTGAGTGGAGTGTTAATTGGTAACTGACAAATTTTAATGAGAGTGGAGTGTTAATTGGTAAACCGTAACCGACAAATTTTTAATTGGTAAACCGTAACCTGCAAATTTTAATGACTGGCAAATTAAAATATTACCCTTCCTAGGAAATTTTAAGTTTTTTTTTAACATTTCCGAAATAATTTTTAAAAATTGAAATTAATTTTTTTTTTGACATCTAATTATTTATTAACCCTTCTGAGATGTGCTGGACCCCCTCTGACGGGCTGTGACATGTTGAATTTTGATCGATGAATGCGTATATCTCATCCGTTTACAAGTCGGGGAAAGAGGGACTTCGAAAAAGGGAATGCTTATATCACATCCTTTTACATGTTTTTTCTTATTGTGTTTAGGTTTTTTGTTATTGTGTTTGTGTTTAGGTAATGTGATATTTTTTGTGGAGCGATTTGATCAAGGTATACATAATTTATTCCTTTTGGATTTGATTTGTGATTTTTTTTAGGAGGAAACACACATTCTTAACCAATAGACCCATTTATATTCTATAATATTTATCATAATTTATTTGTCAATTAATATTAAGAATAGTTATTATACTTACCTCTAAGTTATGTGACATTTTTTTTCGAATATATAATATTTATAATAATTTAGTTGTCAATCAATGTTGAGAATAGTTATTATACTTAGCAAGATTATAGTGTAATTGCTTAGGAGTTAAAATCCTTTAACTTTCAATTAGTTGCTTTAATTTTTTTTGTTTTCATTAAAGTTTCTACAATGTTATCTAAATATCTCTGTTAAATTAATTTTTTGAAATATTAAAATGTATTTTTCAATTTTTTTAAAATTGAATTTTTTTTTTTAATTTTGATCATGGATATAGTTGATTAAATCATTTTTAATTGGTTTGACAATTGTTTGTTAGATAATTATAATTAATTTAAAAATCTAAAATTTATTAAATATTCTATAGGTCCACCTAATATTGACGGTATTTTACTATGTGTTATGTTTTAAATAGCATAATTAATGTGTAGTTGATTGATGTTGTACTTCCTACAAGTCATCACATCATAGGTTAAAGGCTTACATTAGTTAAAACCTTTATAATTATAGTATATAACTATTTATATATTATTTTATTCCAAAAAATAAACTATGTGACCTTTCCATTTGCGATCGTGCATTATCAAATCAAGAAGTGAATCTCGTGAATCCCTCCTCCGTCCTATGCTTGTTTTGGTTGTATTAATCGTTGTTTTCTAATATATTATTTATCTATAAACATGATAATTAAGCAGTAGTTGTTTATTCCCTTTCATAATTGATTATATTCTAGAGTTCCAATTTCATGATTATAGAATTTATTGTTATGATTATGTTTGAATTTACATAAGCGGGTACATATCACTAAGCCTTGCTTGCAATGAAACAATGATGATAATTATAATGATTTTAATGCATATAAACAATTAAACACAAGCATATGGATGTTCACATTGAATGAATGTTATGGAGGATTTAGACTTACCAGATTCGAGAAGATCTTTAATCATTACAGATGACGCCCCATTATGCTCTCAAGGTAATGACATGAGCGTCATGCCCCTTTGTGAAAGACACATGATCCTGAAGCCCTGAGCCCAACCTATTTTCAAGACAAGATGTGCATAAGTATGACGTAAGTTTTAACGAAATGAAATAAACAGTGCATTTATACCATAAAGACATGTCATTTTTCAATTTTTTTTAAGTTGAGTAGGGGATGATCGGAATGAGTTAACTATCAAATATAAATCAATAAGATTCAACTTAATTCAATTTCTTGATGTAGATCCACATTGTATTGTGTCGTGGCTACAGTTTTATTGATGACATGGATCTACTGTGTATTATTTTGTGGTCATGGTCTAGCATTTCATATCATGGACCCGCAATGCATTGTTTGGAGGCCATGCTCATTTAGAGTCTGAGTATGTCTACCTAGCGGATTGGTCTAATCTGTTATAGCCTTAATTTCCACCCTGTAGGACAGAGAGGAAGCCATCATAGGATAAAGGCCAGAATACATCTTTTTCCTAAGGTTTGAACCCTTTTTAAAACCCTTTTTAACATCCTCGCAAGACACATACTAGGCAACAAGTGAGACCCTCGCTTGACACTAGTGGTCAACAAGCGAGGCACTATCAAACTTATAGAATTGGGGAGTTACGAGGTGATAAGCAAGGGATGAGTTGGATCTTCATGACAAAGGCCTAGGAACTCACATCATTCGAGTCTCTAGTGGCCTCTAGAAGATCTAGAAGACTCTCTCAAGCCTCCATGAGCTATATAACAAAGGCAAGCCTTAGGCAAGAATATGGAGAATTGAAGAGCATTGTTATGATATCCAACTATAGAGGTATCTATCATCACAACCAAAAGTCAATGAAGCCTAGCTTGACCAAGGAGCTGCAAGGAGAGGTAAGGAGCAAGGAGGTTAAAAGATCTTGCATCAACATTTGAGGTATGATTTGGTACGTATTCTCCATGTTTTATTAATAGATCATTTGGTTTTCCCCTCATATCATTTGTGTTCATTGAATGAATGATAGATCTAATTTATTCCTTTATAGATATGATTAGAATTAGATTGGATCTATAATTATAATCCTTAGTAGAGAAGAAGAGAAGGTTGTGCTTGTCTTTTGTATACAAGAAGCAGGTTGTGGAGCTTGGAGTTGGAGTTTCAGGATTGCAACAACTAGGAAATACGAAGGACCGCCTCAAGAAAGGTATGCAAATCCTCCCTACTCTTTAGGATAATTGTGAATCCATGTGTTTGGATCTAGGTATAGGAAAATCATAAGGAATCTACCCCCTCTTTGTATATGATTACTAGGCTAATACTAGGGAGATTTTGTTGTGTATTCAACAATGTCCTTGTGAGCAAAAATCTCATAACAATACTAATGTCTGTAGCATGCATTTTATGCACCCTTCTATAGAGTGTGTCAGACAACTTGCTCTCTTTTCGCTTTATGTGCTTGATGGCAAAGTCATATTCACTGAGAAATTCTAGCCATCTAGTTTGTCTAGCATTTATTGTTGTCTATTCAAACAAATATTTCAGACCACTATGGTCTGTCCTCAATTCAAATTTTATGCCCATAAGGTAATGCCTCCACATTATTAAGGGATGTACTATGTTTTTCAACTCTAAGCCATGTGTGGCATAATTTATCTCATTCGTTGATCTAAATTTTAAGGGGGAATATGGTCTAAATTTAGATACAAAAGTCATAAAGCTATAAAGCTAATAGATTGTCAATGTGGATCAAGGAGATGCCCACCTCCTCATTAATTAATTGGGCTAACATGTTGCCCATAATGGTCAAAGAGAGTTTGACCTCTCCATTATTGTATTGGGTTTTATTTTCCACTACTTAGTTAGTTGGGTAGTTAGATCTATTATTATAATAATAGAGATGCATTTAATGAGCTCTTTCTATTATTGGATTGGGTTTTATTTTCCACTACTTAATTAGTTAGGTAGTTATATCTATTATACTAATAATAGAGACTCATTTAATGAGCTCTTTTTTACTTTGTCCAATGGACAATTTTGTAATGTTATATAAAGGCCTAGCAAGTCTTCTCATAATATCAAGTTACTCATTTTGGTTTCTCTCATAATTTCTATTTTGTGAGATTCATTAGCTCTAAGTGATTTACTAGTAGTTAGTTTTAGAGGTGAGGCTCTTCTTTGAGCCTCACCTCCAAGTACTTCATTTACATGTTGTTTTTGTCCATGCTTCTTTTTATGCAAGATTGGCATTTCTAAGCTCCTCCTCTCTCGACATTCAAACCATCCAGATCTCAGCCCCCGAGATTCAGATCATTCACCTTCAATTTTCTGGACTCATAACAAATTACATGTTTGTTTTGCGTAAGGACTCCATTGAGCCCTTCCTTGCATGCATCTATGTACACAACAAAATACTCATCTTGATCTGCAACTTTTAAATAGGTGCACTAGTTAGTAAATCCTTTAAGTGCTTGAAATTTTCTTCACACTTGGCACTCCATTCAAACTTTACTCCTTTCTTTTGCAAATATGATATTGGGTGTGCAATCTTGGAGAATCCTGTAATGAATCTCCTGTAATAACCAACTACACCAATAAATGATCTAACCTCTGAAATGTTTGTTGGCGCTGGCCAACTTTTGATTGCTTCAATATTTTCTAGATCCACTGTTATGCCATGTTCTAAAACAATGTGACCCAAACAATGGATCTACTTTTGATAATAAAAAAAAGGTGCATTTACTCAACTTGGCATACAATTGGTGCTCTCTCAACACTTGTAGCACCATCCTCAAATATTGCTCATGCTCCTCATCTATCTTGGAATACATAAGAATATCATCCAATAATACAATGATAAGCTTGTCCAAGAATTCTTTGAACATCCCATTCATCATACACATAAATGTAGTGGGCGCATTTGTCAACCCAAAAGGCACAACTACAAATTCATAGTGTCCATACCTTGTCTGAAAGGTTGTTTTGTCGGTGTCTTGTTCTATGATTCTCACTTGATGATAACTTGATCTCAAGTCAATCTTGGAGAATATATTTGCTCCCTTCAGCTGATCAAAAGATCATCAATCCTTATCAAAGGATATTTGTTCTTGATTGTAACCTTGTTCAACTATATGAAGTCAATACACAACCTCAATGTTCCATCTTTTTTCTTGACAAAAAGAACCGGGGCACCCCAAGGAGAAACACTTGGTCATATGTACCCCTTCTTCAACAACTCTTCTAACTGTATTTGCAATTATTTTAGCTTTGGTGTGCTCATTCTATAGGGATTTTTGGACACTTGGGCAGCTTCAGGCATGAAATCAATAGAAAAATAAATGTTCCTTTTTGGTGGTAATTCTGGCAACTCCCCGAACACATCTTCGTATTCTTTAAGGACTGGATAGTCTTCAAGACTTTGCTCCTTATCCTTCATTGGCTCTTCCATATGGGTTGCATATATCTAACACCCTTTTCTAAAACTTCTTTCTAGCTCCAATGTTGAAATCTCTCGAACAGATATAGGACTTGGAATACCTTGCACTGTCCTTGAATTCCCTTCCTCATTAAGACATGTGAAAGCCTTTTTATAACAATCTAAGACAACACGATGTTTTTCTATCCAATCCATACCAATCAAGCAGTCATAAGACCCAAGCAGTATGATGTTCAAATTTGCCTTAGTGTTGATTCCATTCATGTTTATTGGGAAATCATTAGCAAGTTCACTAATTCTTCTCTTGGGTCCAGTAGCTAGCTAAACTAGCCAAGATTTTTCATTCTTACATTTCTTCAATTTAAATATTTCAACTAGATTTGGATCTATAGCTATGACTATCTCCATAATCAATCAAAATAGTTATGGGATGATTATCAATCTCACCTTCCAGATAAATCATGCGGGATTGATAGTTTGTTTGTCTATTGTCCAAGACTGCATAGATCATTGGCATGCTTATTCCCATGTCCTCTATTGTCTTCTATTGCTTGGATCTATGCACAATCTTCATTTTATCTCCCCGATGAGAACAATCTTTATACATGTGATCTCCTTCACATCCCCAAAACTTGATGGGTTGTTGTCTTGGCCTCTCTCCCAAGGAATCTATCATTTTCTAATCACTTTGATATGGTTTCCCTTGTTGGTATGCTTGAGATCTATTCCTTATGAAAGGTGGCTTGAATCATTTCTTCCTTTGATCCATCTTTCCTTTTGTTGGCTTCACTTGCACGCATCCTTCTTATCGTTGGGGGGTTAATAACCCAAGGTTTGTCCAAAGTTGACCAACAAATCCCCAAGGTGTCGACATATCAATCCTCAGTTGAAGACTAAAGAAAGTATCTCCCGAGACGCCATGATAATCACAAATACCATATGGTCTTGTGTCAATGAGAGGAAGGGCTAATTACATAGGGAACCCATTCGTGTTGATATTTATACATTCCTTTGTATTATGTTTAAATACTAATAACATGTAATAGTAACAAACACATTCATCAGGCACATGATCAACACATCAAAGGACATTAATAATTGTAACTTTTATTATATTCATTCAACCAATCACATATATAGACCAAGAGACTCATCATTTATCATAACCATACATTCTCACAGTAGTGCATTACAAGATGCCATGTGCTTCTCTTAGACTCTACATGTATTACAAAAATTAGGCTCTTCAAAAAACATGATATCGAAGTGAACCCAATGAATGAACAACAACAATGATCCCAACAACAACAATCAACCACTGACTAACTAACTCATTCTTGTCGTCATTGCTCCCTTTTGTTTCCTTCTCTTCTCTAGCACTCTGTCACTTTTAGTTTTGCTCCACTCGCTCTACTGACTTCCAGTCCCACATGCTTTTTCCAACTGCATGTATTCCATGTAGCCTCTTTGGAGTCGTGGTAGTCTTAATTACCTTTCAAGATCATTCCTTGACTGCTCCATGATCTCTCGTGTCGACTGAAGTAATCATTTGGGAAGAGTTCTCAAAGATTCTTTCTTGATTGGTGTCCATGCAATATCTTCTTGTTTTATGGCACACATAGTAGAACTCATATTGACGTGCATAATGGAACTTCGACTGGTGCTCATAGTAGAACTCAGACTAGTGTTCATAGGAGAACTTGGACTGGCGCACGCGCCTCATGTCATCCACTGCGTAGTTGTCGGTGTGCACAAAAAACTATAGTGCATGCACAACTACGTTTTTGCATGCGCACAATCTCTATCTCAAAAATTTGGGTGCCAACAGGTCCCCACCACTATTATTTGGCTCATCCTGGAGCCAACAGCCTCATGACGTGACTGATGCGACGAAAGGAACTGTCTTCATGAGTTCTTGAAGGAACTCCTTGATTCAATTATTAGATTCATTAAGGGTGTCATGAAGTTCTTAGGTAAGTTGTATGACATCATTTGCATCAGTTTTCATAACCCGAGGAGTTGTCAGGTCCATCGTCTCCATCTTTTTTATCATAGGGGCGATGACGAGTTGTGCAACTGCCAATTGAGTATAAAAGATTAGGGCTTTATCAACTGCATCTATGGCTATCTTTGTAATGGTTTGTTGCTCCATCCATGTTGCAATAATATCTTTAGTCTTGGTTGTGATGGCTATCATAGTCTGGCACTTTCCCGGAGGTAGGGACACCAAGCTTCTCTTTTGGTGGGTGACCTCAACTTCTACCACGTGAATTTTGTCATCAATAGAACTGAGTTCTGGAGGATTCTACAAATGGTTCAACAAGGTGAAACTGTATTCGACCACTCCCAAAAAATCCTTCAATCTGTTTTGGTCATCCCATATGGATACTTCGGCCATCACAATCTTCTTTTGTAACTCCGTCTCCTCATGCGTTGTCTGTTGAAGCCACATGCAAAGTGTTGTATTCTAGGATTCCAATGCATGAATACGCTCGGTAATCACTTTCAGTTTCTGTGGTGTTGGGATCTCTTGTTCTGTTTGTTCGAGAGAATAAACATGTGAATATGCTTCCTCCATTGTAGTGAATAGTTCAGCGCTACTGGCTGAAGCAACCTCATGTCGGGCCTTGGTATCCTTGTGCATGGTGACCTCAACAAGATGCAATGTTTGGAGATCTTGTTGAGCAACTTCAACCTGTTGTCATGCACATAATTCTTGTTGCAATTTCGACTTGGTATCCACATGACTTGTGACTTCCTGGTCAAGTTAAAGGTGCAGTTGGTCATATGCTTGGGTGAGAGTTTGGTTCCTCTCCTCAAGCTCATGGAGTATGGTAGTAACAAATCCCTCTAGATCGGTAGTAGGGACATGTGTAAGGTCAATCTATGTCTTAGATGAGTTAGTTGGGACCACAACCAATGAGTTGACACTCATAAATCTTCTTTGGATCATGCCTAGAGTCTTAGTAAATTGTGGGTCCTGAGGAGGAGACTCCAGTGGCGAGGGTAAAGCCAACTGTTGACATAAGGAGTCAAAATTCCTCGTCATATCATTTTGAAAAAAAAATTGTCGAGACAAATGAGTGTGAAGATCCTTCACTAATTTGGTCACCTATTGACCAACCTCTAGTGCCAAAGAGCTAACATATGATAGTTTCACGATATTTGTTTGCTCATGCTTCCCCTAACCCTGAACAGGGTAGATATTCATCCGGGGCAGAAGATGTTGGGACTTCTTCTTCGATCTGAGTGGTAAGTGGTAAGGGTGTATGATCTTCCTCAGTGTCAGGATCCATGTTAATGTGGGGGGGGGGGGCTAAAATTTGGGGGTGTATGATCTTCCTCAGTGTCAGGATCCATGTTAATGGGGGGGGGGGGGGGGCTAAAATTTGGAAGATTGTTTTTGTTTCCTAACCCCATCATCCTCTACTTCGGACCCTTATGCACTCAACATTTTCTCCTCTGAATGTGGTGACTCTAGCTCTTTGGAACCGACATTTTGCATTTTGGATCCAACAAGTTTGTCTTGACATCAAACCGCAGCCATAACCTTTCTTTGTTTCTGTGATACCTTGGTTCTAACCTCGAACTGAGTTTGTACTTCAATAAACAAATGTTGGTAGTCAACCATCCAATCCGCGGCACCCTCCAGGATGTCCTTTTCAGTAATACAAAATGGGATCTTAGCCTTGGCCTTGTCATTGGTTGTACAAGGATAAACCAACAAGTTATGGAGATCACGTGTAAAATCAAGATAATCAACATACCTTGTCAGAAGCTCCTCCAGGACGTGAACCCCCACATCATATGCAATGATCAAATCTGTGAACCATTTTCGGAATGCCTTTGTAATGTCCGCTTGGACCGTTGTGTCCTTGGAGTACTAGAGAGTCAGGAAGCAGGGAGCAGTGAACAGTGGGACATCCACCGCGTCCTTTTCATGCCCTAGTGGTGGCTTCTAAAAAATCATACCCAACAAGAGGATGACCCAGTTGTAGTGAAACTCCTTGCTCTATTTTTTAGCATCCAAGTAGTCATCAACAAATTCATTCAACAAATATTGAGCCCATGTCATCTAAACTCTTACAACACACCATTTAACAATAATGACGACACCAAGGCTGAATTCATCTTTTTGGCACTTCTGTATGAGCTTGTAGGCCAATAGCTGCGTTGTGAACCTAACTACTAGATCATTAATTTCATGGATTACAAGCTTGTGCTTTCCCTTGCGTGTCCCAAAATAGGCGTAGACTTCCTCCTGTGCTGCATATTTCACCTTGACGATAACAGTTAAAGCCTCACCATAAGTGGGAAGACCCGAAAACTTATGCATCGTATCATGGTCAATGGGTTAAGGCTCATCCAACCATAGGTAACTGTCATGCAGTCTGGTGAGGAGGAAGTAGACACATGCTTGAATTGTTGGTACTCGACCGAAATGTGGGAAGTTGAGTAATGTAAGCATTCCCAATTTCTACAGAGGCTTCACACACTTCTGAGTAACCACCTTCTTTGTACCATATTCTTTAAGGATAACACATGAATACTTGTTGGATTGGAGTTCAGGAAATTGATTTGGGTCATGTACATTATAATTGGCACATGACTTGAGTAGCGCGACTTTCCCTAGCTTGGAACTCTACTCTGGATGGCATAACTAGTTTTAGAACCAACTATTCTTTCATTTCTTTGGACTTCTCTCTTGCATGGGGTTTTCTCAAGGATGCCATCCTGGTCGTTGACAACTATGGTTCCTTAAACTATGTCCTACAAGTGCAAAGTGACTCTGAGGCTCAAACAATATGTGTCTATGTTGGCTGGATAGTAAGAGGATATGAAAGAAAGAACACTCTGAAAGCCAAGTATAAAAAAGGAGAATCAATGAGATGGAATACTCCACTCTCCCAGAAGTATTGTAATAATGATTTCACATGTCGCTCAACTGGAGTTGGAGTTATTTCCTAGTCCTTATTGTCGGTGGGTCGATATACCCTTCCATCCTTGCCATCGATATCGCTTCGTTGGATAAAGATTGGTCATTGTAGCCTTAATGTCTTTCTTTCCGCCAACCATCGTAATTAACCCCTCATTCATTCTAAATCGAGCAAATCATCCTCCTATTAGTTGCATTAATGACTCTATCTTTCTGAAATTGAAGGAAATCTAAGTGGTGTAACTACTTGTCACATCCACCATTATTGCCGCAAGTCTTTTTTGTCGTCGAATATTTTAGTATGACATGGATGACTCGATACATGCGTGAGTCTTATTCTTCGGGGGGTGCCACGCATGACTCCTATGCACCCCTGCATTGGTTCACTAAGTGTTAATGTGTCACGCCAACCCCTGGTGGGTTGTGACACATTTTCACATGGGTCCAACTTCTCGGTTTTCTCCATGGAGGATCTGCACTAGTTTCATATGTATCTAGGGGCATCTATAGACCTATTATTGTTTCTTTAATCTTGGACAACACGTTTGTTTCTCAATAGGGGTTAAAGGGACTGAACAAGTGGATGTGCTCGCTATTATAACATGTTGAGTGTTTGTATCCATCCTTCACTCATGCTGCATGCCCATTCATTTCGTAAGAATTTGAGGAACTGGACAGATGGAATATCTTCTCAGCTAAGTGCACTTAGCTTATAGATACATGCTTCACAAACCCCACCGTTTCTTGGCTACACAATGCCTTTCACAAGAACACATGTATTGACGAATATGTAACCTCGACCAAAATCTTTCTCTCATTGAATCTTTCACAACTTCCCATTCAGGGATATGCTCTCGATGCGCTGCCCACCATTGCACGGGTATCCCTATTAATATTTTATTGAGGGCACGTACCTAGTGGAGTACGAGAATATGATTCATTTAGACAATGAACATATCCATCGAATCCATCCCATTGAACCGGTAGAACCTGAATTCATCTTCATGCACTTTAGTGGTAATTTGAGTGCATCTCCTCGTGGAAATTTCATAGAGCTTATGTTACAACCTCTCCATGGCCTCCTCTAAATTAGTATCATATGAATTCACACTCTGCCAAATTAATTCCCCATACACTGTAGGATTGACATAATCTTCCATGTGCCTCGTGATCCGGTAAATATTTTCAATAACAAAGCTTTGCACATCTTCATTCACCAAATTGTTGGTTGTGGAGGCTGATTATCTTCCTGATTCAAAGGTCTTTGTTTTTAGCCATGTTTATACCCCATGAATACTTTACACCCCGAAAGAATGTACACTCCTCCACGCGGGGGAGTGCAAAGGGGGGTTACCCCCTCTGTGGGGTCCGGGGGCAAGCGAGCCCTTAAAGGAAAAATTGCCTTGTAAATGTATATTGTAATTGCCTTGTAAATCTGGACCGTTCATTATAAGGTCACAGATCTAACGGTAGAATTTATGTTAGGTTTTTTTTCCCTAGAAGGAAACCCTCTTTTATGAGGGAAAATGTATTGCGGCTATGCATTATATTGCGAATATTGTATTTTGAGATAAGAGACTGTGAGAGAAAGAAGAGGAAGTTACAATCGGTTTGTTGTAGGTTGTATCTCTTCATTTGTTGGATAATAATAAATGAAGGACCTGGCAATTTCTCTGGTGGACATAGCCCACACTGGGTGAACCACGTATA
>CBVK0102790968.1:0-13698 GCA_900067695.1 Picea abies
TTTTATTTCCACATTTGTTTTATTTTATTTCTCCACGATCTTGTTTTTCTAACACAACTCGTTGCATTTGTCCCCTTCATTTGGATCTAATGGCACGATCGTGTGTAGGGTGTCTGTCTCAAACGACATTTGTTTCTTCTTCAGATTCAACATAAAATTGTTATCAAAGGCCCAATCAATGTCAAGTAAGGAAGGGTGTGGATTAGAGTCATCCATGATCTCTATCACTTCAAATATGCCTTCATCTTCACCCCTTCTATGTTTACTTCGAACTGCTCCAGTCAACCTATAAGATAGATTATGTATTGATTTTCCAATTGAAGTTGAATGGTCAACTAAACCAAATTCATTTTACCCATCAACTCCCATTATTTATTTGACAAGATGTTCATGACAGGTCCCAAATCCAACATGACATCGTCCATCTCATAACTTCTGAGTTTAGTTGTCATCTTGAACTCTCTTCTTGTGCACTTATATTTACTTACTTGGCACACATCCCTTTTTGGTAAGGGGGTTGATATAGCTCTGTTTGTCCCTTCGTCCCCCATGTAGGTTGCTAAATTTGTGTCAGCTTTCACGTAACATCGGGATCACTTAACAACTTTAAACAACAATGTAAGAGGTTACTTAGTTGGTATTAAGTTTCTTCTTCACGACCCATCTCGCACAATGTTTCTTCTCATGATTTTTACTTCATCTCTTTGTGCACGTGATCCTCTATTGCTCTTTCTTTGGCTCGCCACAATTATTCTTGTCCATGAGCTTCTTCCAACAACCTCTACATTGCACACTGTATCTCCTCGCACACATGAGCTTCCTCCAAAGATCTATGTGTGGCATGCTGCAATTCTTGATGGGATCGGGCTTCCTCCAGTGACCTTTGTGTCACATGTTGTATGTCCTCAGAAACCCGAGCCTCTTCAAATGACCTCTGTGTCACGTGTTGTTGCTCTTCTCAGGATCTTTCCTCCTCTAGATCCCTCTTTGCATTGGGCATAAATTACTTTTGTTGGACAACATCAAACTTAGGAGACGGATGCACTACCTTTCTTATCTTCCCATTTGGCCTTTGACCCGATATTTAATCTTGCTGAAAATCCATTCTTGTCTTCACTCTGCCTCGGGTTATCACCCGCACATCAACTTCCTCATCCTTCTTCTTATTCCCATCTAGCTCTATAGTCCCCATGTTGTAATGTTCCTTCTTCTCTTCCCACTCCTTCGGTAAGTCGAGAAAGTCCTATGCGACATGCTTGGTACTATAATAGTAGCCACAAAGAGCGCGCAATTTGGTGCAAAATATCGATACATGGCCTATCTCTCCACAGTTAAAACAAGTGGGAGGTCTTCCTCCACCTCCTCTGTATCCTTGTCCATATATTCCCTAGGATCTCCTTGATATCCACCTCTCTCAACATCACCATGGTCACAACCCTTCTACTCCTCCTAAACCTAGAAGACATCATGGGTGTGGTCTTGCATCAACTGAAGTGATTGAAAATTGTTCACATCATGCCCCATGGATTTGTAGAATTCACAAAATGACGTATGATGTATCTTCTAATATTTCTCCAGTGTTGGGAAGCAGGGTGGTATATGTCCCCACTATTTGCAAATCTCACACCATTCTGTTTGAGGCCCAGTCGGAAATCGATTCGGTGCACCTATTTTCATATAATTTCCCAATGTAGGACACTCATCTCCATAGTGACCTTTCGATCAGCATGTTGTACAACATAAATTCTCACCCAACACCTTTGCCGTTGCCATATCTTGCAACTGCAGCATCAGGTCACAAATATGGGTTTGCACCTATGTCGAACTTGCCAATGTTTCTCCTCCTCCTAGTGTAGCCTCCATGCACAATGTAATCTCCACCACTTTCGCTCTAGTAGTCACCTTTTGTTGGGTAAGCGGGATGCAAATATGAGGAAGCAACCCCACAATGAACCATTATCTATGATGCACATCCTAGATCTGGAACGCCGAACTATCCAACAAGATCTTGAACCATTGGTCATAATCCCACACGGTTTCTCCCGGTTGTTGCTTGATCACCTTAATCTATGTAATGCATTGAGATTCATACTTAGCTTTTTTGAACTCCTTAAGCAAATCTCTCTTGATTTCTGTCAAGAACCTCATCTATCCCATTGGTGTAGTGGACTTGTACTTCATGTACCACATTTTGTCCCTGAACATGGTCTCCAGTTGCACAATCTTTGATGCTTCCTCTGCAATCCTGGTCTCCAGTTGCACAATCTTTGATGCTTCCTCTGCAATCCTCTTCACATACCACATCACCTCACATGTAAAACAATGTTGCTCTACATCGTCCTTACTCGTCCCTTGGAACACATGTAGCCTCAGAGTGCTATCCTGATTCACCATCCTTAATCTCGGACTACATCCTCTTGACTGACTGCTTGTTGTTGGGGATCTTGGTACCGATAGTCTTCCTTGTGAAGTATTGCAGACTTTGTTTTCTTCTTCACTTATGTATTCTCTCCACTCACGTCTTCTCTCCTTTCTTCTCCTGCTCTTGCTTCTACTCTAATCACCACTCTTTTTGTTGTTCTTTCTTCTTGGTTCCAAATGCTCAAAGGTGGTGGTTCAAAAGGGGGGTAACTCCATCTTCTTCCGACATTTCTTTTGAGGGAACCCAGAGAGTTTCCTACTTGTAGTTGTGCAAGGCCATCCACTATCGATAAATCCTCTTCCCCTCCTCTCAGGGGATCTCCATCATCCTCTCCTATCTCTGCACCTCATCTTCCTATGAAGTTGCGACATCTCACAATATCCAAGGGGTTCAAAATTCGTCTTCTCGGTCCCTACTACCACTAATTATGGTATATTCATTGGATACTCTACTCCCAATGTCACGCCTCTTTGTCGACATATCTTCATCTATGCTCCTCTTTGGCATAACACACTCTCCTACACTTCCTCTTGGTTTGGTCTCCTTCCTCTTCATTATGGGTCTGATCCCTCGTCTCGCACCCCTTGCTATCTTTTTTTTGCTCCTTTGTTCTACTTTTCTTCTTAACTCAACTCTTCTTGCATATCTTGTGACTCTCTCTCTTTTCCAATATTTTGGGTCCATTCTATTCCTCACCTCATCTCAACAACTTATGGATCCTCCTCAGTGGATCCATCTTCTCTTTCTCTTCCCCCCCTTCTTTTCATCCCCCCCAACACTAGGGGGCCTACTCTCTTCCGATCTCACCTTCTCGGTCCCTACTATCACTAATTATGGTATATTCATTAGATACTCTACTCCCAACGTCACGCCTCTTTGTCGACATATCTTCATCTATGCTCCTCTTTGGCATAACACACTCTCCTACACTTCCTCTTGGTTTGGTCTCCTTCCTCTTCATTATGGGTCTGATCCCTCGTCTCGCACCCCTTGCTATCTTTTTTTTTGCTCCTTTGTTCTACTTTTCTTCTTAACTCAACTCTTCTTGCATATCTTGTGACTCTCTCTCTTTTCCAATATTTTGGGTCCATTCTATTCCTCACCTCATCTCAACAACTTATGGATCCTCCTCAGTGGATCCATCTTCTCTTTCTCTTCCCCCCCTTCTTTTCATCCCCCCCAACACTAGGGGGCCTACTCAACCATCTTATTAGGATCCATGCATATCATCCCTTTCTCCACGAACAACATCTTGACCCACAACAAGATTTCTTCTAGCAACCTTTTTCAAGGACCTTCGACAAACTTCCTTTCAGCCTCACTGAAAGAATTAGTGTATTCTACAACAATCTCAATAATGTAACCTTCCTTCATCCGAGAAAACCAAAAATCAATGGCTCGAGTCCACTTATTATCCAATTCCTTCAGCCTATCAACTAGGATCTTATCCCAAACCAATGGTTCTTGAGGCCTCAAAGTAGTAAATAATAGTATGCTTCTTCGACTATTCATACAATAAATAGGGAAATTCAACAAAGAAAATTTCATGCATACTAGTGTAGACCTATTCTTCCATTGCTCCACATTGGCAGTGATACCTTGAGTTTCTCGCCAAGCAAAATCATCTTCCTTCACAGTCAAGCAATCTTGAATCTCCTCCTGAGATGGTCACCACCTCATTCTTTACCTTCATCATTCAATACAAAACCTTCAGGTCCCGACAACATAACCATTTGTTGGCTTCGATTGTGTGCGTCCTCCTTAACATTGGGGTTAATGAGCCAGGTTTCATCCAAAGTTGAACAACAAAACCTGAATGTGTCAAAATATCAAACCTCAATCAAAGACTAAAGAAGGTCTCACCCAAGACACCATGAGAATCACATAGACCATCTAATCTTGTGTCAATGATGAAAGGTTAATTACGTAAAGAATCCATTCGATTTGAAATTCATACATTCCATTGCATTATGCTTAAATACTGACAAAATGTAGCAGTAACACATACATTCATCAAACACACGATCAACACATCAAAGGATAGGAATAACTGCAACTTTTATTATATTCATTCAAGCAATTTCTTCAATGTGTTCCCTTTTGAGTTGTTTTATCTCATCAACTAGTTTCAACTTTATACATTCTAATTCTATGGCATGGGTGTCCTGTTGGGTCTGTGCCCTTATCTCAAATTCTGAATTCATCTCATCCTTTTTCATTTGCAATGCTTTATTCAATTTTTTTGTGTTGAGGGTTTCAACCACCCTCGTGGCTTCTTTGAATTCTAAAGTGAGCTCGTCCTTCACAGTTTTCAATTATGCCTCATGTTTTATGATTTTTTTTCTAAGGCATTGGTCATCTCAAGAACAAATGAGGCATTCAATTCTACAAAGGCATGGAGGGTAGAAGCTTCCTACACAACATTCTCTTATGGGTTAGGCCCAACTTTCCATTCCACAACTCTCCCTGTATATGTTATGGACTTGGTGGATACTCCCCTTTTCCTTTTGTTTGATCTCTTCTCAATGCTTTTTGTTCTTTCATCATAGTAGTAATCTGTAATGGCATTGAGGGGAGTGCATTCTAGGGGTGAAATGTTCACCATGCCGATATTGGGAGTTGATGGGATGCTTGGGGATTTGCTCAATTCCTATGATTTTTTGTTGTTTTAGTTGATCCTCTTCTTTTCTTCCAGCCTCGGTCTCTTCAGCTAATCGTTTGGCCTCTACTTCATCAGCCAATCTTCTAGCTTCTGCCTCATTACCCAATATTTTAGCCTCTTCTTCAGATTTCTTCTGTTGAAGGGATTCCTGCTCAGCTTTGACATCATTTTCCCTTTTTATTCTTTCTTCCTCAACTATTTTCTTTGGTACTCTTCCTCAGCTCACAGTCTCTTTTGCTCTAACTCTTCTACCTTTTTGATCTTTTCTCATTCTTTGATGTTCAATTTTTTTTGTTATTCTTGCAACAGTCTTTAAAACTGGCCCAATGTAATCTTCTTTATTACCTCTTGCTTAGATTCCAACTCTTGTTTGGTAACATCATTGGGTAGTTTTTGTAAAACTTTTCTATAGAAAAGAACTCCTTTGAGTCTGTCTTCCTCAAAATCAATCACATGTATGTTAGAATGTGTGAGACCTACATATCCGACGTTAGATCGGAAGAGCACACGTCTCTCATTCTTTGATGTTCAATTTTTTTTGTTATTCTTGCAACAGTCTTTAAAACTGGCCCAATGTAATCTTCTTTATTACCTCTTGCTTAGATTCCAACTCTTGTTTGGTAACATCATCAGGTAGTTTTTGTAAAACTTCTCTATAGAAAAGAACTCTTTTGAGTCTGTCTTCCTCAAAATCAATCACATGTATGTTAGAATGTGTGAGACCTACATATCTGACGTTGCCAATTGCAATTTTAGGTGGGTCATGACCCTTTGGCTCTCCAAGGCATAAGCATACATCTCATAGGGATTCTGCTTCTTTTCTAGAATGGGGCCATTAGATAGGGTGTAATTTCCTATGTGGATGGGAAACAAAGGTGATAGTTTTTTGCTACCGATCATGAGAAGAGATGTGACCCATGTTCTCATGGTTTGATAAGCAATTTCTCTCATTAGGAGATGGTCTAGGACAAAGTAAGGTAAAATATGTGGGGCCCCAGTGGAACCATACACCCTGATGTATGAGTGGTATTTTCCCAAATACCATTATGATACCCCTTTCATTCTAGTTGTAGCTTCAATAGAGATTTTCTGCCCTGGGAACTCATAAATTACAATATAAAGAGGGGCGAGGAAGCAATTACATATATCATAAAAATACCTTTTATAATTTACGTTCCATAATTCAGGGAAATATACGTGTACAGGGGATTGGTCTTCGTCCCAGTTCCACTCGAGATCAATAAATTGCATGGAGGAACAAATGACATCAATCAGGTAGGATGACATATAAAAGCAAGGCTTTCTCATACCTGGGATATTTTTCATGAGGAGAAATATGTTGAAAGCCAAGATATCTTCCCAATTGAACACCTATCCCATTTTAACGATGGTATTGGTCAAGAGTATCCAATCTATCTGAAAATGTGTGTTTTTTTCTTTGCCATATAGCCAATTCAACATAGCAACCAAAATTTTGTATGGTGCTTTGAATTCCTGTGTGGGGACTAGCTTCTTTCCCTACTTGAGAGTCTTGTCCTCATCTACCCACTAGTGTTTTATTAATTTAGTTGGACCTTTATTTCTTTGAGCAAAACCTTTAAGAATGGATCGTTGAGAGTGTGGGGACTAGCTTCTGTCCCTACTTGAGAGTCTTGTCCTCATCTACCCACTAGTGTTTTATTAATTTAGTTGGACCGTTTATTTCTTTGAGCAAAACCTTTAAGAATGGATCGTTGAGAGTGCATCCAGATGTGGGTAGGTGGTAGCTCTTGTCGATATCCTCAGGCCTCAGAGATGCTACTCACCTTCCACACTTTCTTGTGATGGTTGCACTGTTCAGGTCAAACTACTTAAAAAACCATTGGGTTGCTTCATTGTAGGGAAATAGGACCGATCAAGCAACCACTAGGTAAATGCCGATTTTCTGTATATTCTGGTATATTTCCAAGTTCTTGTCCTTTGGAGAATAATATCTAGTGTTGAAAATCCTGTAAATATCGTTGGATCTGAGGCTTTGGTCTTCACCAGTGTGATGGGTAGTGTCTGTTACCAAAACCTCTGACCGGCGAGAAGAAGTTTTAGGTGCAAAGGTTGATTGAAAGTAGGCAGAGCCCCTGGATGTCCTAATATTTTGACTTTCCATGATGAAATCTTTTCTGTATCCTACATCACCCGAATTGAAAAACTGAATTAATCCAAAGAAAATAACAAGGCAATTGTAAGGAGACAAGTAATTTTAGAAAAATGTAATACCTACAATTCAATTGAAATAGATGGTTTCAAAGTACTGCAGAGCTAATCAATACGAGCTAGAACACCTTACCAGCTTACGAAGGAAGATAAAGTGTAAAAGATGGTTTAGGGTTAAATCGAATGCAATGAGTCGTTTTAATTGTGCATTAAGCAACCAGTGTACGAGGACCATTTCCAAAATCTGAACACAATCTCACCATTAATGTGATTTGAGAGGTTAGAGTGTTTGAATCTGTGTATCAAGATCGTGTGGGAGGCATAAATTTGAAAAAGGAAGCTATCAGAGTCATTTCAATCGGACAGGGAAATGTTCAAGAATCGTTTGTGTTCAAAGGAAAGAAATAGAAGAATATTCCATATCCTATTTGGGGTTGGGTGTCGATACGATAGAAGTGTAGTTGTGGTAAAAGGTGGGCCCATCAGAGTGATCTCATAAGAGGTAATCAATACTATACTTTGATGACATGGTATCAAAAATATATTCCCTTTTTAACCTAGATCTATGTGTTGACCCCGAAGTGTTGTTAATACTCTAAGGTACATCATCGGAGTTTATAATTCAGAGTTCAACAGACCCAAGAAATGCCAAGACCTCGATGAAGATGGTATCAAAGGTATATTCTCTTTCTTGAAAAATGTGTTATAAAAAAAGATAGGGAGGTGAATAGTCATGCAATCATCATTGAGTGGATTGATGACTAATCCCAAGATGCCAAGTCATAAGATTATCGTCGCATGAGTTAGGTCGACTTGCCTGCTTTAGAACCTGAATATTTATCCCTAGCCAACAATTAGTTGCCATGTATAACATTAAAGAATACACTGTACATCTGGGATATCAGAGAGGATGAGTCGTATTCAAAACTTATCCGTCAGGAGAAATACTCTTATATAGATGATTATGACAAAATCCTTTTTGATATGGCAATCATAAAGGTTTCTGTCAGAATGTGATCAATGTAAGAGTTATTTTGATCCTGACTCAAACTTGGGCGAAAAATGCACACATGTAAAGTTCCTTTAGCGGATTAAGTTGATGACAGGGTTTGTGTGCCTGCAACAAGTGGAGGAAACGATAGATTTCCAAGAAGGAGGGTTGATTGACGTAGTGGGGAGGCCATTGTTTGACTGCGATCTGCAGATAGTAATGAAAGGAAATATTCATAGACAGTATAAACAACAAGAACAACTTCTCCATATCAACACCTTTTCAATAAAGTAGAAATATAGTACCTTGTAAAATTTTTAGAATAGGGGGAACCCATTTCTAAAAATGGGTTGTTGTGGGGAGCCATAACAAATGGCAACTTATTGGGAAGAACCAGTTATCTCTGATCCCAAAAGAAATCAATGCAGACCCATTAGTGAAATTTTTCGACCTTTTAAATAGTTTTTAAACATTGTACAGATTATGGATCCCACATCGTCTAGCTTGAGAACAAAATAGAGAGGCGATCTATTACAAACGATCTTCTGCATAATTACTATGATGCCAATCTGCTACCCCTTTCATTCCAGTCCTGGCTTCAATAGAGATTTTGTGCCTTGGGAACTCATATAATATGATATAAAGAGGGGTGAGGAAGTATTTACATATATCATAAAAATACCTTTTGCAATTTAAATTCCATAATTCAGAGCAATACACGTGTACATGGGGTTGGTCCTGGTCCCAGTTCCACCC
This sequence comes from Picea abies, assembly GCA_900067695.1. Taxonomy (NCBI): domain Eukaryota; kingdom Viridiplantae; phylum Streptophyta; class Pinopsida; order Pinales; family Pinaceae; genus Picea; species Picea abies. The sequence continues at coordinate 9,022 of CBVK0102790968.1, forward strand.
GAGATCAATAAACTGCACAGGGGAACAAATGACATCAATCAGGTAGGCTGACATATAAAAGCAACACTTTCTCATACCTGAGATATTTTCATGTGGAGACATATGTTGAAAGCTAAGATATCTACCTAATTGAACACCTGTCCCGTTTTAACGATGGTATGGGGAAAGTGTAGCCAATTTGTTTGAAAATGCATGATTTTTTCTTTGCCATATAGCCGGTTCAACATAACGACCAAAATTTTGTATGACGATTTGAATTCCTGTGTGGGGACTAGCTTTTGTTCCTGCTTGAGAGTCTTGTCCCAATCTACCCACTAGTGTTTTATTAATTTAGTTGGACCTTTATTGCTTTGAGAGAAACCTTTTAAGAATGGCTCGTTGAGAGCACATGCAAGTGTGGGTAGGTGGTAGTTTGCGCCGGTATCCTCGGGCCTCAGAGATGCTACTCCCCTTTCATGCTTGCTTGTGATGGTAGCAGTGTTCGGGTCAAACTGCTTCAAGCACCACTAGGCTGCTTCATTGTAGGGAAACAAGGTCAGCCGAGCAACCACTAGGTGAATGTCGATTTTTTATATGTTCTAGTATTTCCAAGTTCTCGTCCTCCAGAGAAAAATATCTAGTGTTGAAAATCCGATAAATATCGTCGTATCTGAGGCTTTGGACTTCACCAGTGTGATGGGTAGTGTTTGTTACTAGAACCTCTACCCGACGAGGAGAAGTTTCAAGTGCAGAGGTTGACTTTCCATGGTGAAATTTGATCTGTATCCCGCATCACCCGAATTAAAACATGAATTAATCCAAAGAAAATAATGAGGCAATTGTAAGGAGACAAGTAAATTTAGCAAAATGTAATACCTACAATTCAACCAAAACATATGGTTTCAGAGTATTACAGGGCTAATCAAGATGAGGTAGAACACTTTACCAACTTACAAAGGAAGATAAAGTGTAAATGAGGGTTTAGGGTTATTTCAAATGCAATGAGTCATTTTAATTGTGCATTAAACAATAAGTGTATGAGGACCATTTCAAAAATATGAACACGATCTCACCATTAATGTGATTTGAGAGGTTAGAATATATGAATCTATGTATTGAGATCATGGGGGAGGCACATATTTGAAAAAGGTGGCTATCGGAGTCATGTCAATTGAACATAGAAAGGTTCACGAATCGTTTGCACTCCAAAGGAAAAGGATTGAAGAATATTCCATATCCCGTCTGGGATTACATGTCGATACGATAGGAGTGTATTCATGGTAATAGATGGGCCCATCGGAGTCATCTCATGGAGGTAATCGATACTTAGGTTGATGTATACTCTGATGGTAGGGTATCAAAAGTATATTCCTTTTTTAACCTAGATTTACATGTTGACCCCGAAGTGTTGTTAAGACTTTAAGGTACGTCATCGAAGTTTATAATTCAGAGTTCAACAGACCCTTGAAATGACAGGACCTTGACGGAGATGGTATCAAAGGTATATTCTCTTTCTCTAAAAATGTGTTATTCCAAAAGATAGGGATATGAATAGTCGTGCAATCATCGTCGAGTGGGTTGATGAATAATCCCAAGATGTCAAGTCATAAGATTATCGTGAAATGAGTTAGGTCGACTTGCCAACTTTAGAACCTAAATGTCTATCCCTTAACAACAATTAGTTGCCATGTAGAACATTAAATAATGCATTGTACGCTTGGGCTATTCAGAGTCGAAACTTATCTGTGAGGGGAAATACTCCGACATAGATTATTCTGACATAATCCTTTCCGATTTGGAAATCATAAAGGTTTCTGTCAAAACGTGATAAGTGTAAGATTTATTTTGATCCCAACTCAAACTTAGGCGAAAAAGGCGCACAGGGTTTGTGTGCATGCAACAAGTGGAGGAAATGATAGATTTCCAGAAAGAAGGGTTGATTGACGTAGTAGGGAGGCCATTGTTTGACTACAATATGCATATAGTAATGAAAGGAGATATTCATAGACCGTATAAGCAGCATGAACAACTTCTCCATATCAACACCTTTTCAATAAAGTAGAAATATAGTACCTTTTAAAAATTTGAGAATAGGGGGAACCCATTTTAAAAAAAGGGTTGTTGTGGGGAGCCACAATAGATTATTTTCTTGATTCTAGCGTGCATGTGGTATCTGCTTTGATTTCTGGAGTGCAGAGTAGAAATCAGACTGGTGTGCATAGTGGAATTTAGACTGGCGCTCATAGTAGAATGCATACTGGTGCTCATAATAGAACTCAAAATGGTGTGTGCATCTCATTTCATCCACTGCACAATCGTTGGTGTGCGTGCTAAACTATAGTTCGTGCACAACTACATTTGTGTGCGCACACAATCTCTATCCCAAAAATTTGGGTGCCAACAACTTTCTTCTTGTCATCCCAAGCCTTTTGGAAAGCTGACCTTCCTCTCTTATGCTCGTACAAATACTTAGCCTTTCTTATGGTTTCTTCCAAGCTCATAGTCTCATCAAATTAAATTTTATCTTTGTAGAAGGATGGTAGTCCACTAAGGAACCTCTAAATTTTGACCTTCTCATCTTGTATGAAGCTCACATACCTGAGAAGTTCAAAGAATTTCCTCTCATATTCATCAATGGTCATGTTCCCAAAATTGAGTTCAAATAACTCTTGCATCTTCTTGTCACAATATCGCTCTGACAAGTACTACTACTAGGAATATTTCTTGAGCTGCTTCTAAGAAATTCTCTTCTCATCAAGGTGCTTAACCTTCTTAAGTTGATCTCACCACATATATGCGTTTCCTTGAATATGTTATGCAATTTTGGCTTTTACATTTGATTAGTAGTCATGCAATTTGAAATATTTCCTCATTCCCAACAACCATGCTTCCGCATCTTCTTCTTTCTTGTTCTCTCCATCAAATGATGGTGGCTTGATTTTTCTCACCTCCCCTTGCAATTTCTTCGACCCATGTATCCTCCTTTGATGTCTAACAAGTGAAATACTTGGGCTGCTTTTTGACCTTGAACATACATATTCTCTTCTGGTCAAGTTCCCTGGGGAATGACAATGTTGATGTCTGCTAACACTCCTTGATTGTATAGATCCTCCATGATCATCACTCTTATCATGAGATCTAGATACTTCCACTTGCCTTGCACTAGTTTCTTGCCTTGTGCCAGAATCTTTATTGACTTGATTTTGCAACATATTCAATCTTTGAAGTATCTCTTCCTGAGTGTTCATAATCTTTTCATTATCATCCCTATTGCTCTGCACTTCTCTTTGCGGACTTATCATAGTCATGGGCTTTTTCATGTCTCTTCTTCCATTAGACTCGGTCTTAGCATTGACCATGATGACATGCAGACCTATGATTTCTTATTCATGGCTATAAGACCCTCGTTCCTCCTTCATATCTCTAGTTATAATATAGGAACTAAAGTTTGCTTTCCTGTACCTCTAATTTTGCAAGAACGTGCATGCAATAATTGTTGTTAGAATTAGGTACATTGAAAAAATATTTATTGAATAGATTATTGGTCATTATTCATTTCAAATTATGAATAATAAAAATGAACTAATCCAATTTCTGGGTTTATGGATGGCTTCTTCTTCTCAAGACCTTTCCAATGACTATTCGTTTCCTCAAATATGAGCTCCAAATTGAAATTTATGGTCTTTAGAATTTTACATTGTTTTCTCATTTTACCCTTGTATTCTACATGTGTTGTCTTTCTATTCCTACACATTTTTACATACCCATATTCCAAATCTGGCTCCACAACTATCTTCTGAAAGTAAACTGGTGCCAAGAATATACCCTTAAGTGTTTCAACTGTAACTTTCTCATACGATCTCTGTTTTGCATTCAAAATAGCTCATTGGAAAGCTCTCTCCGTGTTCTTTTCTTTAAGCTGTAGAGACCATGTTCTTGTGTTTCTAGCTGCATAAAAATATTGTTTAGGCCCTCAAAATAGCTCTGCAAGATAATGACCTTTGAAAATCATAAAAAATTGGAGAAAATTGATTTTTTTTACTGTTATAATAGTCTTTCAATCTAAGTTATAGATCTCAAATCAAAAGAAATATCAATCATTGATCCATTAGACCTTTCCCAGGCTCGTAGACAAATTTCCACCGTCGATTGCCAACTCAAAGAAATTTGAACCACTTATTTTCCAACACTACATCGACGATCAACAATCATATATTTCTTTGGTAAATCAATCTTTCTCATTGACTTCCCCACAATCATATATTTCTTTGGTAAATCAATCTTTCTCATTGACTTCCCCGAAAGCCGATCATCGACCATCAACCATTTCTCTTGGAAAACCAAACTTTGTCCATGAATCTCATCCAACCCCAATCATTAGTGATCGACCACTGACGAATTCCTTAGCAACCAACTTGTTCACAAACTTTGCTGAATCTTGACCATCATCCATTGACCATCTCTTGGATGACATGGTTGTGGGTTCTATGTTTTGACACTTTTGGGACTAAACATAGTTACGAACTTAACAAGAACTCTACAGAGTTCTCATTTTTTGGGGGGTCCATTTTTTTACACTGTTTTTAAAAATGGTGCTACCGGTAGCACCCACCCTCCGTTTTTAGGTGGTTTTTTTGATATTTTAAAATTTTCGATCCATAATGTTTCCACATTATTTTTTTAAATGCTTATTTTTCA
>CBVK0102791104.1:0-14330 GCA_900067695.1 Picea abies
AGACTATTTTCTAAGCTATGAAAGTAAGAAACTATATCTATGAAAGTAGGAAAACTATTCTTTAACCTATGACAATTCAAATATAATGATGGTGGTTGTGTGAATGTCTTCGATGTTGGATAATATCTTGATGGCACTTGACAACAAAGGACAATTCCAATGGTATAAGCTCGACACTAATCTCGATGGCAAAATGAAAGGTGTGGAGTAAACAATCCAATGAAAACTTAGCCATGATAAAAATAATGTTAAATACCTTGCATATTCATGTATAAACCATCAACAACATAACGATATCATCATTATTTAACTAAGAAATTTAATCACATTTTAATCTATGAAAGGAAATTTTGTAAAAGAAAACTATGCAATGTCTACTCTAATCATTCAAACTGCAATAAGGAAATAATTAAAAACATAATTTAAAAACTGATATTAAAAAGTAAATTAATAATCTATATTAACCAACAACTAATTAAATGAAATCTAAATAAAACTGAAATAAAGAAGCTATAATAAAAAACTGAAATTAACTCTATCCATCCATCAATCCTTATCAAAAGAAAATACAAATTAAAAACTGTGCTCTATCTAATTAAAAACTTGTTTTAAGCTTAACTATAAAATCATAAAAGAAATCATAATCTAACTGCATATGGGGTTAGTATTAAGAGAGAGAGACTTTCTAATTGTACACAGGGTTAGTATAGAGACTTGCAATCATGTTCCTAATCTACAAAATCACTGCATGCTAATATATATCATCATCTAACCTGGAAAACAAAAGCAAGACAATTAAGCTACAACAAATTAATTAACTAAATAAAAATATACATGTACAGGAAATAAGAAAGAGTAATTAAATTAAGAATTGTATAAACAGACATAAGAACAATCACCAGACTGTTGGTAGGCCCCCCAGCAAGTCGTGGCTACCTCCTACAAGCACACCAAAAACTTAACAAGGCGAATTCACCATGAAATCTTGAAAACGCAGTTCTGGCACCATTATGGCAATGTAAAATAATAAAACAGAGAAAAACAATTTTGTCTCTAATCTAATGGCTCTTCTACTTGGTTAACAATCTTCTGACCATCCTATCAGTATTTATAAGCTTACAACCCAAGTGGTCGACCATAGGAGGGTCAAACCACTTCTAATTTCGGAAAATTACAATAAATGATGCCCTAACTGACAAAACGGAGCAAGCCAATAATCGCCTTCTTTGGACAACTAAAACTAAGTTGTCTAGAGCTTAGTAGCTGGAGGCGACGATCATGAAGAAAACCTATGTGCCCGATTTTCCCATCAATGGCCGCCAATACCTTAATCACCAATTCACCCTGCATTTTTGTGCAATACTGAGTGCTGGAATGAGTGCCATATCAGGTACCAGAACCAGTGTTGGAATGAGTGCCAGATCAAGTGCCAGAACTCGAAACATGGTGCGTTTTTCCCTATAACATCAGAAAAACATGAATTAAATCTTGGAAGCATAAAAACATGATGGATTATATTTGATACAATCATTAAACATGAGTTACACATACCTTATGGATATCATACCGTTTTATCATAAAAATATTCAAAAAGATCTTTGAAAACATGAAAAACACATATGTACATGCGACAAAAGTGTATAAGAACTGTCATAAAAATGATCATATCTCAGGCCCAACATTACTCCCACAACTATGACTTTGCAGGTCCCACTGCAAACAAAAATAAGTTACCCCTCGAAACTAGGATTGTTGAGGAGGATTATCTTTGGAAGCCTCTCCTTCTTGTTGCATAGAATTATCCGTGTGCCTCTTGTGTTGCTTCAGCTGTTCTCTGAGGCTGTAGTTAGATTTCGTCATCTCATTGACCAATCACTGAAGGGAGTTGACCTTTGCCTGAAGGACTGCATTGTCGTGATGAAGGTGTACATCTATTGTCTTCCTCTCTTCCAACTATTTGAGAAGATGATGGTTTTATTTTTGTAGTTTCTCTATGGTTGGGACAGAATCAGTGATCTCCGAGGAAGGATTAGATCCTTGGAGGGATGTGGACAATCTATCAGTTTTAGGATTTAGATTGGGCATGGGTGAAGTAGGAGTGATGGGAGATTGGTAAGGTGAGGTAGGTTCTGATTTTTTTTTCCTTAGTGGCTCTAATCCATCAACAAAAACTTCCCTAAGTTGATTATGAGGGCTCTCAAGGTCGGAGGACACTTGGATGGGATTCGAAGCAGGTGGAGGTTTTGCATAAGGCTTGATTCTTGTGTTCTGGGTACTCTTCTGAAAGGGTCCTTTACCAAATCAATTGGCTCCCCTCTTTTTTGTAGGAATGATGGGAAAGTCTTGTTGCATTACTTCTTGAAGATTTTTAGGTGTAGGATCAAGAGAGAGTGTAGGCATTTGGGGGTCAACAATGGGCTTCTTTTGGTGTTTTCTCTTGGTCTTTTTATCTGATGAAGAAGTAGGGATTTCAAAAATCTTTTGGTATTGTTCCGGCAAAGAGAGGGTTTGTGCAAGGGAGTTTGGATTTCTTGGAGAGCGAGGCTTGGATGGAGAGATAGTTTTTAGGCTAAGTGGCTTTTTTCCGGTCTTAACTGTCAAGTGTGGGTTTGCAAATTGGTAGATAAAGGCATCCCAATTTTTCCCCTATTTCTCTAACTTGGATAGAACAAGGAGCCTAATCAAGACATGGTGGAAGAGACTGTTGTGGGGATTGGTCACATTTTTTCTCACTGGAGAGGACATCTTCTCCAAGCTTTTCAGAAAATAGAAGGGGAAGTTCAAGGGTTTGTTGAATAGAAAATGAGCCAACAATCTAAAATGACAAGCTTTGATAGTAGAGTATCTACCTTCACATGTAATTAACCTTGTGATGATGATGAGGGGATTGACCAATTCTTCCTTTATCCACTCCTTATCATACCCTTTTCCTCCTGAAATGCTCTCAAATTCGGGCTGAAACACCCTGTTATAACTTGAGCACAACAATTGGTGGTTTTTTAACCATCAATCTCCCATTCTTGGGAGATTTTTTGCAGCAGGAATGGACTCTTCAATGAATTCAAAGGTGAGAGACCCTACATGTGTTTTCTTACCATCGAAACTACAAATTGCATAGAGAGGCCGTCATCGTGGCCCTACAAACTAGACAGAAATGGCCCCCAGCCAATGTGCAAAAACACTTCTCTACACTATGAAAATTTGCGAATGGAAAACAAGTATACATAGGAGGAGGGTTCATATCTCCTGGGCATTGTGACAGAGGTGGAATTCATTAAGCAAGGGTGAAATTGAGCCAAACAGTGGCATGGATTTAACACAGGCCGAATGTGTTTTTAGACAGACGATGAGATGGAAGAGGTTGGGCATGATTTATTAACGCAGAGGAGAGCAATTTGAAAGGGCAAGTGAGATAATAGAGTGCCCAACCCGATTTTGGATGCTCTTATGGTGGAGTACGTTTCCCACATGTGCATGCGAGCTGCCATGTGTGGGAAATTCAAATTCGATGGAAAGCTTTGGGGACATGTAGTAGTGCATGGTTAGATCAATGTCCAAGTCTGTTGACTTGGAAATTTGATCATAAACATATGAAGCATATTTAATCAATGCCTGAAACAAATTCAATTGAATGATTGAGTTCTGGTTACCTAGAATCTAGGACAGTTACTGGTGTGTATGGAACTTCGTTCAACACTTCAAACAACATCTCATACGACACCTCATCTAGTACCTCATATGGTACTTCATCTGGTACCTCTGTGTTAAGTGTATTTTCACCTCTTATAATGGATAGCCTGCAACTTTGAAGTGTTTCTTAGAACCACAGTGGTTAATGAGTAGAGGCAATATGCTCCATGCTCACCCAATCTTCTTGTATATGACATATAATGTCAAAACCTACAATGATCGGGTTATAGCAAGCTTAAAATATGTATTGTCAAACCTACAATATGCATCTTGTAATGAAAAGATAAAGCGATAAAGAGTGGTATGTTAAGTATGTGTTCAATAATTTATAGTGCATAGGAGTTAAGCATTTCAAAAAATAACATGACTATCAATGTAATAACCTGTATCATAGAAGTAATACAAAAATTCTTGCAAAGACTTATTTCTTTAGGCAATGATCATTTGTCAGCTCATGAACCCCTCCCCCACACCTATGTATTGTGACACCTCACAATCAAAAGGTATAGGAAACTAGTTAGTATCCCCCAATAGTCGAAGATTTATAGTATGTAAAGTGTAAAGATAAAATTTCACATCTCGGTCTGATGAGACAGTTAGAAGATGGCCCCACCTATAGGATAAGAGATCCTATATATAGATAAGAAGAGGTAGGCAAGAGAGTTTCAAGATAGTATTAGATTTATTTCCCAATGGAAAGTATATGGAGTTCATTAACCTTATTTTAACCATGCATACTTCATGTCATCTTTGTCTGCAAGTAATGTCGTACATTAGGACAAGTTTAGAGTTATTATTTATTTTTGTCAGGTTACCATCCTCGCTAGGTAGAATGCCCCGCTTCCAGCAAGCTTGTTCAATACTCCGACAGGTTTACCTAGTCATACCACAGGCCGGTACCTACTGCTAGCAGACTTGTTCAATATCCCGGTGGGTTAGCCTCTTAAACCCTCAGAGACTGGCCCTCCATATTTTAAGATTTTAATATAAGATTGCTTATGCAAGAAGATGGGTGGACAGCTCTGAAAACAACTTTTTCTTTTTCTTTTTTACTTGGGATGGTATTTATGTTAGAGGATGACTTTCTATTATATTGTTTAGTGTTTTTCCTAATGTAAGGGGTACTTAAGCGGACGTGGCCTATCTAAAGATATGATATAATCAGGGATGATTTTAAGGATGGAAATTTATATTAGAATGTAGAAACGTGGGCTAATATTACTAATACTTAATATGAAAAATATAAAATGATTGGCGATAGTTTTGTAAAAATATTCAAATTTCTAAGGATTTTATATAGTTTCTATAAGGTTTTGGCGATTTGTAAGGTAAAAGAAAATTATTCTTTCGAATTTGGGTGAATCATTTTTAGAAAAAATGGAAATTGTCGAATTTGTTTTGGGGAAAAACCATGGAAAATTAGCCCATTTGTGAAATTTAGCCCCTAAAATCATCTATGGATATAATCAAGCTATTTAGTGTGTAGTGGATGGTACCATTGAGAAAGAAAAAAAAGGTATCTCTAGTCTCAACTCACTTTCTTCCTTTGTAGTTATTGTGATGCTTCCATGGCTAACTGCTAATTAGACCTCCTTGTTACTCTTTGATAAAGACACTTGACTCACTTACTCAGGTTTCTTGGAAAAACTGTATGAGAGACCTCTAGGCTTGATAGTTATGGTATCACTTCCTTATACAGTGGTGAAGAGTTTCAAGAGAAACTACTTTAGAATGCCTTAAAAATGAGAATTTTTGCAAAAACATGGCTAACTTTAGTAAGTCAATATTCATTTGATGCTTTAGCAGAAACAAAATTCAAGTATAACAATATTTTGAAGAAAGATCCTTGAAAATGTGTACTCCCGGTGAAATAATTACTTACAGAAACCTCTAGAGTTGCCTTATTAACAAAATTCAAAAACTATTTACATATGTACAGTAGGAAATTCAGAAAAAATTTCAAGAACAAGGGGGGACTTCCCCATTTACTAAGGCTAATGCCTTGTCAGCTGTCATGACCTATAGAAAATCCTCTTTGGAAATGGGCTTATGATAAAATTTAAGTCGATGTCCATTTACCACAAAAGAGACTTGTCCATCGTCAATTGTTTTAATTTTTACAGCTCCATTGTCATATACAGTGTCTACCTCGTAAGGGCCCAACCAATGGGTGGTAAGTTTTCCTTTGAAGGTTTTTAATTGGGAATCAAACAATAGAGCCCAATCACCAGGCTCGAAGTGCTTCTTTTTAATAAACTTGTCATGCCACTTGATCCTCTGGTTTTGGACTAATATTGTCTATTGCCTGGCATCTTGCCTGATTTCATCTAATTCATTCAATTGCAAGGCTCATTTTTTCTGAGCCTCATCCAGGTTCAATCCTAATTCTGTGGAAATACGGAAGGTCCTTAATTGGAATTCTATAGGTAAAAGTACTTGTTTCCCATACACTATCTCATAAGGGTTATGCCCAGTGTTATTTCTCCAGGTGGTCTGATATGCCCACAAAGCCTCTGGGCGCCTATCAGCCCAATCCTGGTGATGTAACTGAGCAATCTTGGTCAAGATGGCTTCCATAACATTGTTTGTGGATTCTACCTGACCATTGGCTTGCGGGTGGTATGGAGAAGATTTACAGTGTTTAATCCCATATTTCTCTGTTAGTTCTTTCAACATCTTGGATGTAAATTGAGTGCCTTGGTCGGTAATAATTCCACAAGGGACATCGAAGCGGGTAAATATGTCTTCATAGATAAATTCAACAACAAAATTCTTTGTAGCCCTGAATAGGGATTTTGCCTCTACCCATTTGGTGACATAGTCCATACAAACCAAAATATAGTTCTTCCTATGTGACATGGGTGAAATTGGTCCTATAAAGTCGAGGGCCCATTTTTCAAAGGGTTCTATCATAACTTGGGCCTGCAAAGGTATTTTGTCATATGACGTAGGTCTTTCTATCCTTTAGAAATGATCACAACTTCTCATATAATTGGCAACATCTTTGAAAATGCTAGGCCAATAGTAACCTGAATGTAATACCTTATATGTTGTGCGTTTGTCAGAGAAATGGCCACCACATGGTCCATCATGAAAACTTTGTAGTATTTCAGGTACCTCATCCTCTTGGACACATCTACGAATAATCAAATCAGGACCTGTACGAAAAATATCATGACCAACCCAAGAGTAATTAGCACTCTGTGTAATAATTTTCCACTTTTCATGAGGTGACAAATGAGACGATAAATTCCTAGTGGCCAGACAATTTTCCATATCCGCAAACCATGGGGTATTGACAGAAAGGGGAAAGAAGTGCTCATCTAGGAAACTATCATCTACAAAGATATCATCATCATTTTTCTTTATGTAGGAAATAAATTCGACTACTACATTATCCTTTCCAAGTCAGTCAAGCATAGTGATGTTAAATTCTTGCAATAACAAAAGACACCTAGTCACTCGACCATTAGTTATAGGTTTTTTCATGAGAAACCTAATGGTGGAGTGATCGGTATGTACAAATACTTCATAACCTATAATGTAAAGACGAAACTTGTTAATAGCATGAACAACTGCCAAGAACTCTTTCTTAGTGACCATGTAGTTCAACTCGGCAGGGGATAAGTTCTTGCTTACAAAATAAATAGCATAGGATTGTTGGTTCTCTTTCTTCCCTAATACCCCTCCTATTGTAGTGTTGGAGGCATCAGTGGATATATGAAATGGGAGAGTCCAATTAGGCCCTCTAATAACTGGTGCCACAGACAACTTAGCTTTCAGGGTTTCAAAGGCAGTTTGACACTACTCAGTCCAAACGAAGTTAACGCATTTTATTAGTAATCCAAACATAGGTGCAACAATATTTGTAAAATTTTCAATAAACCGTCGATAATATCTGGCATGTCCAAGAAGGCTTCTCACCTCTTTCTGAGTCTTGGGGGTGGAAGTATAACAATGACCTCAATCTTTGTAGGATCAAATTTTATTCCTTCAGATGAAACATGATGTCCTAGAACCACTCCTTCAGTTAACAACATTTTGCATTTTTCATGGCTTAGAGATAGGTTCATTTCCTGGCATCTGATGAGAAATTTTTCTAAGTTGTCTAAGGCTTCCTGGTAAGTGTTGCCATAGACTGTTATTTCATCCATGTAGAACTCCACACAATCATGAATAATATCGGAAAATTCCATAATATTGCTCGTTGAAAAGTGGCAGTGGCATTACACAATCCAAATGGTAAGACCCTATAGGCATAGGTGCCCCAAGGACAAGTAAAGGTATTTTTATCTTGGTCCTCGGGTGCAATAAGAAATTGGTTGTACCCACTGTACCCATATAGAAAGGACAAATACTTCTTTCCAGACAAGGTATCTAGAACCTGATCAATGAAAGGGAGAGGAAAGTAGTCTTTCAGACTGGCCTTGTTGAGTTCCCGACAATAAACACAAATTCTCCATTTCCCAGTCACTTTCTTTGGAACCACTACAACCGGGGATACCCACTTACTGTCAGAGATGGGATAGATAAATCCGACATTTAACAACTTTTGAATCTCCTCGATTATGTCTTTGAGTGTTGGGTTTATCCTTCTCTGGGGTTGCCTAATATGTGTCAATTCCCCCTGGGTATATATGTGATGGATGCATGTGTCAGGGTGTACACCCTTCATGTCCGTGTATTCCCAGGAAAATTCTCCTGATTGATCTTTAAGGATATCTACTAACTATTTTTGTTGGTCTGCATCTAGACTAGAGTTTATATGTAAAAACTTCCTTGGACTAATCTCGTAGGGCATAGTATAAGACATGGCAGATTCATCTATCTCGAAAATAAAAGATGTTGAAGACAAAATGGATGGATCCAATTGTTCTTGAAATTATTCCCCAAACATGTACTCAAATTGGGGAAAAGACTGTGTAAAATCCACACATGTGATAGCAGAAATGAATTGGTTTAGCACAATTTCTGTCGTGTCCTCCTGAAGTGCCCATGCATGGTCACTTGGAAATAAAAGTTCTTCCCAGTCCTCATTCTTGTATGGACATTCAAGCCACCATAGATTCTCCATAATAGGTTGAGTTGGAGGGTAAATGGTGAGCTTTTGGATAGAGAGACCATTCGATATGGTTATTTCTCCTTCTCTACAACCAATAAATGCATTGGTTGTGGCTAGCCAAGGTCTTCCCAAGATAATGAGATGACCTCTGGAAGAATCCTTTGAATGAATGACAAGGATATCTACTAAGTACTCCCATAAGGCTAAAGTAACCATGACATCATCTAAAATCCCTTCAAGTATAACCCTAGTCTTATCTGCTAATTCCAAAATGGTTGGGGTAGGCTGAAGAAGAGGTTGTAACTATAATTGTTCCAAGGTAGTAGTGGTCATAACATTGATGGTTGCCCCTAGATCTACGAGAGTGTTTCCAATGGAGACCTCATTAATGGTTATGGTCACTACGGGGTTTCCTAGATTCCCATATTTTGCTAGCTTTGGCTACTGTGATATGTACTTGAAAAGCCCTCCTACCAAATGTACTGTAGGAGGGTCCTTTGTCTTCCTACCTGGCTTCTTAATACACAATTCTTCGACTACCTTACTATATATTGGAATGTATTTAATGGATTGAAGTAGAGGAATCTTGACACAAATATTTTTCAATTCATTCAAAATGTCAAATTCTGGTCGGGTGGTAGGTTTCTCGATTACCAATCATTCTGGATAAGGAGGGACCTTCGTAATTTTTGAAGGTTCATTTTGGGGAATCTTGGGTTATCGATTCTTCAGGATAATAACATCTTCCCACCTAGTGTCATGCGTGGGTTGTTTGGTGGTTTCTTCTTCTTCTTCTTCTTCCTATATGACTACTGAGGGTCTCTGCCTCTCCAAAACGTTTCTTGATCTTAGTTGAATTTCTTGTAATGGAATAGGACTAATAACATATGTCGGGAAGGCCTGCATCTCAACATTATTAAGAGGTTGAGGGGGCTTATTATTGGGGTTCTTCACTGGCTGTGCTAGTAATAGTGTCGGTTTCGAGCATCTTTCATTTTGAAATTGTAGCAGTTGTTGTTGTGGAATAGGAGGTAAGGGTGGTGGAACAAAACCTGGCAAAAGTTGCAGAGTGTTTTATGAGAACTGAGGATAAGGATGGTTGAAAATAGGGATAGGTGGAGCTTGAGGGTTTCCTTGGTTGTGTCCTCCCCTCCATCCTTGAATCCAATGATGTTGGTACTGAGTAGACCCATTTTTTAAACCTAGTGAGTTCCATTGTTGTTGTTGGTAATAGGGTGGAACTTGAGACTGTAGATTCAGGTATGTGGGTTGATTCCTAGGCTGCCATGGCCTCCTAGGTGAATAAGAAGACTCCCCAGGATCTCCACTCCTATAGATGGCTAATAAACCTAGCAATGATGGACATTTTTCAGTCACATGGTCTTCTGTACGGAAGCCACAAACTGAAATGTTATCTAATGGGCACTCCCTTGAGGAATGCTTCCTCCTACATCTTGGGCAATATATGCTCATTGCTGCATTTTCCTCCTCCTGTCTCTTTTTGAGTTTAAGGGTATTCAACTGGGAACCTATTGTGCTTAAGATGCCAGTCTTAAATTTTTCTAAAAGGTTCCCTATATTTTCTCTCGTAATACCACCTGAACTAAATGGTTTTAAGCTCATGTTGTAAGGGTCCCGAACATTCTTTCCTATTTTGGCTCTACTCCTTGAGTATTTTTTACACATTTCACATATTTCAGCAAAAGGTTTATGAGATATGTCACCTGATGCCATCAGGTTAAGAATCTCTAAATATTCTTCTGAAATTCCCTTAAGGAAAAGAGCCTTAATTGCATCCTCTGGAAGGTCATGGTATTTTGACTTCTGGGAGATATAACCAAATCTTTCCATATAGTCTTCGAGGGTCTCATCTTATAATTGTTTTATTTTAAAGATGTCATTACGAGACTCTTTGGTCTTGCATTAGTCTTGGTACTTTTTGAGAAATATGTCTTTCATGGCTTCCCAAGACCTAATATTGGATTCTCCCAACCCCATGAACCATCTTAGTGTAGAGTCTTTGAGGGTGGCAGGAAAGAGTTCTAATTCTTGGGCATATTGTATGTAGTTGTAGCTCCTACACAAGATGCCAAATTCAAATAGGAAGGTGTCCGAATCTTCATTTTTTTTACCATAAAAGGTAGGCAGTGCTAAGAGAGGAATATTTTTCATGTTGACATTCAAAGTGGTGTCTAAAATCAGAAATCAGAAGGTAGTTTCGGTTTGGTTTCCAGTTTCTTCTTCCTCTCTATGTCTTACATTGTTATGGTCCTCCTGATCATCCATATTGGCTTGGTTTCCAAAAAGAGAGTACCTAGGTGGTTTTATCTGTGAAGAAAACAAGGTTTCGCTTTGATGGAAAGGTCTTCCTATGGATTGGATGTCTGGGACTCTTCTCGAGTCAGTTGAGACTATTGGTGCCAAAGATTCTGTGTCATTTTGAGAGAAATTCACATTGGCTGAACTACCAAACAAAAGATTCACCTATTCAGGGTCTATGATGTCCTTAAAATTAGGGTCCCCTAGTGGTGGTGTAAAAGAAAAGGTTGTATTGTTTGGTTTTGTGGAGGACTCGAGTGGTCTTGCCTCCTGTCCTAATATGACTGATGCTTCAACTTATTTTTCTATAGTACTCCCTGTATTAGTCTCTTCAGAGACTATTTTATCTCTTTGAGTTGAGCTAGCTCCTATTTTTCGGTATCGGTCTGTGGATTTTATAAGTGGAACGTTCCTTCCCCAAAAGAGATTGGAAGGAACCTTGGTTGAAAGGTATGATTTTGATTTAATGTATCTACCTTGTGGGTCTCTAGGCCTATTCATGAAAGAAAGAAAAAACAAAAAGAAAAAGCTACCATTTGATTCCTAGGTCTATTCATGAAAAATAAAAATAAAAAGAGAAACTACCATTGGGGTTGGGGGAACCTGCTATAGAAAATGTTCAGGTTCTTACCTCTCATCTTAAAGCTCCCCCGCCACCAATCTAATTCTAAGGTCTAAGGGTGATCTAATTCTTAACTACTTCTTACCTTGACACAACTCCCCGACAATGGCACCAAAAATGATGGGCGTTGTATATGTACTAAAAACACAGTAAAAACCATCAATTAAATTGTCAACTCGGGGTAAGTAAACTTAGAGTTGTAGAAAAATATATGCCAAAGGTTGAAGGCTGGTAGGAGTATAATCTAACTAAGGAAGGAAGCTATCTAAGGTTAATCTACTCAAGCAAAGCTATCTAATGAGAAAACCCTACTAAGAGAAATGAAACTGGGTAACCTAAGTACTTTTGGGCCAAGGGTTGATGGATAGTTCCTAAGAAATAAAATGAAAAATCTATATAAAGCAAACTAGTTTAACAATAAGCAAAAGAAAACTACTAAGCATAATAAGCAAATGACAAAAGCAAACTTCTTTAACTTGCCAACCTACATTAAATGAGAAACTACCCTATCAAAGAAAATAAATAAGAAAGTAAGAAAAAGCAGCTATCTAACCTATTAAAGAAAATAGACAAGCAAGCAAAGACAACTAACTAACCTACTAAAGAAAAAGACAAGTAAGAAAAGGAACCTGTAACACCACTTTTCTATGCCAAGGCTTAATCTCTCTGATACCAAATTGTAACACCACTTTTTACATAACTCATACATACATTATATAATAAACATGCATTTAAGCAAGAAATACATTTAATATTACTAACATAAATAATCCAAATGCACAACAGAATACATGGTAATTATAATACACAGGGATACAAAATCATTATTAAAGAATCATCTGGTACTTATCTTTGAAACTGTGGTGATTCCACCAACCAAGTGCAGGCCTTCCACGAACCTTCCAGCCTTATAACACACTACTCGTTAGCTCAGCAGTGTGTCACCCCCGAGTTGGGACTAAGCTCCACCCCAAGGAAAGGAATCCTAGGCTAGACTAAGGTTACAGGGAAAACACACAATCACAAGGAAGGAATTCTCTCCTAGGAACCACTCATACTCCCTACCCATAGACTCTCCTTCCCCACATGCCTGTTCCACCCTAGGAGTATACACCTTCTCTGTCACCTAGACAGTCCTTCCTCTGCTAACCTCCCTTGCCTTGGGTTTTAGCAACAGACTGGACCGGAAGTCTCCGAGCTCTGTGGTAGCTACAGGGTTCCTTCCAGGAGTTCTCTCCTTCCTCTACACACTCTCTCACCTAGAGAGAATCACTCATAGGCCAACAACTTGTTCTTCCAACCTCAATCACCTCTCTCACCTGGAGAGAGTGTTGTATAACTGGCCATAAAGCCACACGCAGTCCAGCACTGCGTGGCCACAATAACCAATGGGGAAAACAGACACAACTTTCCAACAGGTTCAACAATGGTAGGTCACTTCTTATTTCTCAATCTGGCAACACAGGATAGACTCATGCTCTAGTTCTCAGGGGCGCATAACAAACAATCCACGCAGGGGTCAACACAGGTTCGAACTGTTCAAATAGAGGATGTACCGATTATCCCAGAACGAACACAGATACACACCTTTTGGTTTAGAAGATGCATGAGGATTTCTTTGCAGAGGTCAGACTAGTTCACCTCAGACAGTCAGGGTCGAATGGAGGAGGAACCCCCATCAAGGCTCATCTTAGCCCTTTATTTGCGTGGGCCAGGCTTGACATTTGTCACCCATGCAACTACATGTGTTCCTTCAGCATGCGTTCCTTCCATTTGGAAGTTGCTTGTCCTTCCAAAAGAACTTAGGATACGACATATTATTCACACATCATTTGGAATAATATTAAATTATTATTCCCAAGGCTTAAGCCCACTATGCTTAACACTTAGCCCCTTTTTCCACCTTCTAGTCCCTAATCCCTTGCCCTCTCTATGGATGCTTAGTTCCCCATCACTCATTCATCATGTCGGCCTGTACGCGGTGGTGTTTATATTTTATTAATGTGTTGCATACATATAGGTACAAAATCATGCCCTTGGCCTACAACCCTTAGGCTCTCTAGCCTAACAATTAGATAGGCCCACCAACTTATATATACTTGGCTCACCAGCCTATAAAACATATTTACAATTCATTTCACAAGTATGATTTACAACAGGGCTCAGCCTTGGGGACATTACAATCACCCTCCCTTATTTTTGCACTGCCCTCAGTGCAACTTTCACACTGCATCTGGAAGATTTTCAAAATTTTCAAAAAGATGCGGGTACTCTGCCTGCATAACATCTTCATGCTCCCATGTCACATCCTCAGGACCGTACCAGGTCCACTAGACCTTTACAAGCCCTATAGCTCGATTCTGAAGCTGTTTGTTTTTCCTGTCCAATATGCGCATACGATGCACTTGCATGACACCTTCTGGTTCCACCTGAATCACATTCCAATCGATAACATGATTAGCATCAGGTATATATTTCTTAAGTAGTGAAACATGAAACAAATTATGTACAGTCATAGATGCAGGTAATGCAAGCATGTATGCAACTGGCCCAATCCTTTCCAAGATTTCAAAAGGCTCATAGTATCTTGCTGCCAACTTGGCGCAACTTCCTAGCTTCAGGGAACTCTTGTTAGTT
>CBVK0102791109.1:0-32307 GCA_900067695.1 Picea abies
CCCATGAGGTAATGTCTCCATTTCCTCAGAGCGTGGATGATTGCTGCCAACTCCAAATCATGAGTGGCATAATTCCTTTCATGCTCTTTAAGATCTGGTGTACTCATTCTATAAGGAGCCTTTGAAACTGGAGCTGCTGCAGGCATCAAATTTATAGAAATATCGATGTCCCTCTTCATAGGTAGTCCAAGTACCTCCTAAAATACGTCCTTGAACTCTGTGAGTACCTCATGGTCTCCAATCTTTGAGACTGCATATCTGGATGCTTCTTCCACACGAGCTGCAAATAATTGACAGCCCTTCCTGTAGTACTTCTTCAGCTGCATGGCTGAGATTTCTCTGACAGTGACAACTTTGGGAATTCCTTGGACTATTTTCCGATTTCCCTCTTCATCTAGGCATGTAAACCTCTTGTTACGATAGTCCAGGAGGGCATGGTGTTGGTCCAACAAGTCCATCCGAATTATGCACCCATAGGAGCCTAAAGGAAGAATATTCAATTCAGCCTTAGTGCTCAGTCCTTTCATGTCCACTAAACAAGACTTAACCAATTCAGTGACCTTACTCTTGTTCCCTATAGCCAACTACACTAAACAAGACTTTTCATGTTTGCTTCTTGATAAATGCAAACTTTCCACCACCCTAGGATCTACATAACTATAGCTATCCCCTAAATCAATTATAATAATTAGTGGTCGGTTGTTAATCATACCTTCCACTTCAATCATTTGTGATTGAAATTCTTCTTTCTTGTTGTCCAGGACTGTGTAGATCCTTGGCATTCTACTTCCCATATCCTCCACTGCTTCAGCTTGCTGAACATTGTTGATGGTTCTCACTTTATCTTTTCTACGGGGGTAGTATCTATACCTATGGTTCCCTTTACAGCCCCAACACTCCATAGGTGATGGTATGGGGATTTTCTCAGTCACTTTAGCTTTCCTGGGATCTCTAAAAGATGACTGCCCCTGAGGACTATTTCTGAAAAAGGAAGGCTTGTTTCCCTTATACCTCTGTTACTTATTAAACCTCTTCTGGTCCTCCCAAGCCTTCTGAAAGGTAGGCTTTTCTCTTTCCTATTCATACAAGCATTTCTTCCTTCTTATTGTTTCTTCCATAGTCTTAGGATCATCATACTAAATCTTTCCCTCTTTTAGACTTAAAATATTGAGAGGAAACACCATTTATTAGAATTTCAAAAGAAACTGAGCTAATGGAGCTCATTACCCAGGTAACAAACCTATGACATAAATGAAGATGAATAAGGATGAGTCTAATGAAACATTGGCTCACCCTATCAAATGCTTTGGAAAGGTCCACCTTTAGGGATAGGGATTTTAGTTTCTTGGACTTACTTGAGTGGAGAATTTCCTATGCTACCTCCACTTCCTCATGAATTTTTCACCTTTCTAGAAATTAAAATTGCTCCAGAGAGATATGATGAGAGATAGTTCCTTTCATCCTCCTAGCTATTATTTTGGAGATAATTTTGTAGATGTAATTACGGAGAAAAATCGGTCTAAATTTCTAAAAAAAATTGGTGTTATCTATATTTGAGATCAAGGATAAGAAAGAAGTATTAAGCTACTAATGCTTTCTTAGAGGTTCTAGAGACCTCGACCCCCTCCCCCCCACACACAAACATTTTATATAACCCTTTATATAAAATAATAATATAGACCTTTTTTTAATATAATAAAATAAAAAATAAAAAATAAAAATGAAACACTTATATAAGAAAAAATACGGGGTCTTGCATGAGGCCCACATGCCTCCTCTTCTAGATTACCTCGCGATTTAGATAAAGAAATAAAAAATGCAAAGAATATTAGGGAACAAAACCTTCGATCACACTCATTCTTCCTCATTTGCATTTAGCCTAGGGTTTTTCCTATTCTCTATGCATGGCCATGGAAGCTAGAGGTGTGAGGGGCATGGCCCATGACATTTTCTCTTAACCTGTGTTGAGAATTATAGCTCAAATAAGAACTTCCACACATGTTCCATGTGAAAGTGCGAGAAATAGTTCGAGATATTTTCGAAACATAATTCTATTTTCGAAAAGTAAATTCTATTTTGTAATTCACTTTAGTTAAAAGCGAAAGTCTTATTTTTAGCAATTGAGTCTAAAAAGTGTATTTCATACATGCATGACTTAAACTAGAAGTAATCTCAGAAATATATTGGATTTTTGATGTAAGCTAAAACTATAAAGAAAGGTCACGATAGGGACAAAAGAACACATGAACAATTGAGAAGGTTGAGCAATTGAGGGAGATATTGAGAGTAGGAAACGAGGGAAGAGGCCTTTCTAGGTAGCATGCAATTTGTATAGTCATACAGATAGGTCCGTACAATGGTATAGATAGACCGTACAAGTTGTCCTACAGACCTTACAACAATTTTATGTTGTTTCTAGGTTTTTTCAATAGGATTTTCCACCTAGTCATGCTATACAAGCTCAGTTCAAAGTGATTTCAATAATTGTACAATGGTTGGTTTTAAGAAGCTTGTGGAGGCTTCCTTGTAAGTTTTTCAAAGGAATGAAAAACTAGTTTCAAAGGAGTAATTACCTATGTATGTGTGGAATTAATTTTTTGCTTCCACTATTCAATTTCCAACTATTGTGTGATTAATGCTATTCTTTGAAATTTAATTTTAGAGTTACTTAAATTCAACAATTATTTGTTTAATTGAGATTATTAGGACTTCACTCACCTGGAACTTGGGATTTTTCACATGTTATCAAAACTTGTTTCTTTGGTTGAGATTCTCTAGGATTTGTAGTGGTAAATCAATTGCAGGGAAGAAGGACCAATAATCAAAGGGTTTCAAATTTTTATTTTCAGAGCTAGGAGTTTGTGTAGTAGACCTTAGAGATGGCAACAACGTGCCTTAGGTTTGAATATAAATTCGGTGGTGCCTCACATTTATTATCATGGAAGGTGATGGTTACACTCTTACTAGAAGAGAATGATCTATGAGATATTATCAAGAATGTTTTTACTCTGCCTATAGATCTGCAACAGTTGATATATCACAACAAGAGGGAAGTGAAGGACAAGCGGATGATCTTGGATGCCATTAAGGATCATTAGATCCCTCATGTATCTGAGAAGAATAAAATGAAGGACGTGTTTGATGCCTTGGTTAGTCTCTACTTGAGTCAAGACATAAACAAAAAGATGATATCGCGGAACAAACTCAGATCCATAATGTTGACGATATCAAACACAATCACCGATTACCTTATGAATATCACCCAAATTCATGATCAACTTGTAGTAGTTGGGGAGAAGGTTGGAGATACAGAGTTAGTGAACATAACACTGAATGGATTCCTAGCTTTATGGGAACCATTTTTCAAAGGTATTTGTACTTGGGGAAAAATTCCTGATTTTGAGATTCTTTGGGATGGTTGTATCCAAAAGGAGACTCGAATGGAGTCAAAGGATGACAGCAAGGATGGTGAAGATAACCTAGCTCTATTTGGTCAGTCAAATAAGGGAAGAGGTAAAGGACCTAGCAAGGGTAAGGGAAAGAGTGAGGAGTCAAACTCACAACCATGAAAGAAGGACTTGAGTAAAATCAAGTGCTTCAGTTGTCATAAGCACTATCATTATGCATCACAATGTCCAGATAAGAAGAAGGGTAAAGGGAAGTAGTAGCAACCTATGTAGAAACTCAAATAAACAATTTTGCTGCCAAGTTGGAGAAGTATTTATCAATGGTATCTTGCCTTTCTACCAACACAATTCTAAGGAATGTGTGGCACGAGGGCAGTGAGGCATCATGATTTATGACATCAATCGAACAATTGTTTTCTAGTATGAAGAAGCAAGACTTAGGAGCACAGGTTGATCTTGGTGATGATGCCAAGTACCTTGTAGCAGGAGTCGATGCTATTCCCTTATAGCTCGAGTCAAGTAATTATTTAGATTTTGACAATGTCTTGTTTTTACCAAGTCTCAAGAAAATTTGCTTTCAGTTTCAGTTATGGAAGATTAGGATTTTGCAATGGAGTTTAAGAACTAGCAAGTCCTCATTAGACCAAATGAATCTAGCCCAGATATAGCTTAGGTAATAGGTTTTAGAGAAGGTAATTTGTATAGGTCGTAGGTTGAACCTGTTTGAGCCTTGGTGCATAACAATGACAACTTGTGTGAGTTGTGGCACACTGGGAAGACATTCTTATATATGTAGTTATTTATTATCCAAGGGATGCATCCTTTCATGGATGGTCACCATATGTTCTATATATATGGAACACTCATCATTGTAATACTATATTCACATATAATATCATCTCTTATGAAAAATCAACATGGGGCACCTGCATTACATGGTGTTTCCTATTATGAGGGAGATAGTCACAGGTCTTTCGAAGTTTAATATTGAGCATCATGGTGTATGCAGAGGGTACATGCCTTGAAATCATCCAAGGCTATTTTCCCAAGCAACGAGCATAGGCCTAAGGATATTCTAGACCTAATAGATTTGGATGTTTGTGGACTGATGCCAGTAGTGTCAATAACATGAAACTTGTATTATGTTTCCTTTATTGATAAATTCTCTTGCAATACTTGGATCTAATTCCTAAAGACCAAGGATGAGGTCTTTAATAGGTTTCATGGGTTCAAAGATCTAGTTGAAAACCAAACAGGGAAGAATATCAAAATCTTGAGATAGGACAATGGGGAAGAGTATACCTCTAAGGAGTTTGAGGGTTTTTGCAAGGAGGTAGGAATCAAGAGGGAGCTGACAATTTCACACAACCCATAATAAAATGGGGTTGCATAGTGGAAGAATTGATCCATCATAGGGGATGTGAAGGCCATGATACATGACCAGGAGTTTCCTATGTTTCTTTGGGTAGAGGCATGTAAGACAACAATTTATATCCAAAACATGTGTCCTCACAAGATATTGTAGGATAAGACACCATAGGAAGCATTCAATGGTGTGATGATAGAGGTTATTCATTTCCACATCTTTGGTTCTCCAGTTTATATCCATGTACCGATAGAGAATAGGACCAAGCTAGAGCCCTCCAACAAGAAGGGTTCATTTGTGGGTTACAATGAGACTTCAAAGGCTTATAAAGTATATATTCCATAATAGAGGAAGACTAAGCATGGATGCAAAGTTTGAGAAAGAATTTGCAGCACAGAAGTCTCATGAGCCTACACTAGTGGTAGAGGACAAGGAGTATGAAGCTCCAAAGGTTGAGCCAAGGTCACCAGTGATCCAGGGTAGTACAATAGCCTTCAAGGGAACATGGAGAAACATGACCCCCTTCCACTTATGTCAGGAGACCTTGATGGTTCAATCAGACATTAAGGGATTCTCAAGAGCATGTTGAGACTCCTAGGAGCACATTCAAGGAGAAAACCTCCAATGAAGTTTTTAGACTATATGGAATTGCTGAGCATCATTCTAGATTCCGATCCTTCTAGTTTTTAGGAGGTATCATATTAGCAGGTATGGAGGGATTCCATGGTGGAGGAGTACACGTCCATCATGAAGAATTATGTTTGGGACATAGTGCCAAGACTGGAGGGGAAGTCAGTTGTTAGTTCTAGGTGGATCTACAAGATCAAACATGCAACAAATGGTATCATTGAGATATCAAAAGTGAGTTTTGAGGCGAGAGTGTTATCCCAAAGAAAGGGAGTGGACTACAAGGATACATTTGCTCAAATCACCATGTACACTTCCATTATAGAAGTTGTGTCCTTGGTTTAATATATGGGATAGAGGATACATCAGATGGATCTAAAGACAACTTTCCTTAATGGGATCATTGACAAAGAAATGTACATAGAGAAACTTCAGGGCTTTGAGGTAAGTGGGAAGGAGTCCCTTGTGTGTAGGCTTAATAAATCCTTGTACGGAGTCAAGCGAGCATCAAGAGAATGGTATTCCAAGATTGATGGATACCTGTAGAGTATGGGATTCACCAAAAGCGATGCAAATTCTAACTTATATTACATATTTTTTCAAAATTATCTATTGATTTTGGTGTCATATGTAGATGACTTATTTTTGACAGGTGCAATGAAGCTCATTATTGGGTGAAAAATAGACATGGAAATTGAGTTCAAGATGAAGGACATCAACATGGTGCATTACTTATTGGGATTAGAGGTTTGGTAGAGACTAGGGGATATTTTCCTTAGGCAGGGTAAGTATGCAGTTCAAATTGTTAGAACACATAATTTTGAGCTTTTGAATTTTAGATTTTGCCTCTTAGAAATAATTTTTTACCCAAAAAGCAAAAACTTAGAAAGTTGCCTTTTAATTTTAAAATAAACCCATTGGTTGTTATTTATCAATAAAGCGCTTACAATATCTATCGTCAATGAGTTACTTTAATTTGATTGAACGGTCCTAATGATCTCCGAAGTTTAGAAGTTGCCTAAGTTTAAAAAAAAAATCTGTAATGGTCGCTTCAGAGATTTGCGCTTCGGGTGTTCCAACAAATCTAAACAACAAAAACCCCGAAACTCCGAAATCCCGAAGATAGTCACTCGTGATAATTCCTAAAGGACTTACGGACGTGACATGGGACACATGTCTTTTAAATATTTTCTTGGGTTGACACGTGACACTTATTTTTGACATTTACATCGAATGATTTGCACATTTTCAAGTCACACATGGCACCTCTCTTTTCTTGACACGTTATCAAGAATGGCGTCATCTCTACCACGTCACTTCGAGAGATTTCCATTTGGGAGTTTTAACAAAGACCGAGTTCACAAACCACCAAAGTATCAAAGCGTCAAAGTAATGAATATTACAAAATGTAAAAATTGTTTTAAAAAGTGAATAAAACATTTAATAACTTAGGTTAAGCACGATTAACTATTAATTAATCCCTTCGCAGTTTTAGACATCGAGAGATTTTCATCCTGTCACATCCAAAGTTTTCGAAAGCCGAACTGTCGAATTATTAATGACATTTATGATTGATTAAGGTTAATGATTTTAATAGAGATTGCGAATCACCAGGTAATAAATTCCATTAAGTTTTTAATAAATTCTTCGTCAGTAGATCTATACGAAGATCGACAGACTTTTTGAATAAATCACTTCGAATTTCAAAATCATTTTACCATTTGCAATTAGTAGATTTTTATTCAATGTAGAGCTTACAAACTTCTTTTGTTACAGGTAGGCTAATTCTATTTCCTTGAGGATTATGGCGCCATGAAAAGTTGCAAAGAAGCTTGATGCATTCAGATTCCAATCCAAATGCAGATTTTCTCTCAGACACATCTCCGCGAGTTGCGGACACCATTAAGTCTTGGAAGTAGGTTTTTGATATCTTAGAGCATGAGATTATTAACTATTCGAATGACTCTGTTGAGGAAGACAATGAGTCCTTCTCAACCAAAATTAAATTTGTATCACAGTAAGAACTACATAAGATTGCTGCATGACCCAAAATTATACCCTACAATGACATGATAAAGGACATACACAACGTCCACCTCCTCCACCCACTCTACCTTTCACCCTCTAGCTTGTCACACCCTCCATGATATCAATACCGTCTATCCTTACCACCTATATTCTTGCAACCACTCATCACACCTCCTTATTGGACACTTGTCCCCACGTCATTCTATTCATGAACAACTACTCCCCCCGTAACTATTATCCATCCCATAACGAGCCAACTATGAGCTACCTATCCAATTACCACCCCCATATCTTCATTTGCAATTTCTTTATCCCGGTAAACACATTCGAAGGGACAGATGGCAATGCAATCAGATGACAAATACTGTAAGCCAATGATTGTGGTGGCCTTAACGGATATGTGTACCCAGCTCAAAGAACAAAGGAAAATGAGTGCATCTACAAGCAAATGAAGCACCAACACAACATTTGTATGTTGTTATTTCACCGTATTCTATTTTTAGGAAGATATTGTGGGAAGTCCAACATTTTTCAATTGAGACAATTTTTGTATAAATAGATAGATTTTATATCTATTCGAGGCTACTTCTTGTCAAATGTAAAAGAGAAAACCTTTTTTGAATATTAATACAAGTGTAGACAAATATTCTAAGTTTCGTTCAATTTGAGTTATGTGTTTCCTCCATGTTTCCATCTCTCTGAATTTCTTTCTGTAGTTCTTGAAGAGTGAGTGATTACAATTTAGTACTACATCTACTGTGATAATAATATATCAAGAGTTCACTTAGTAACAACTTTTCCTCTGTTATTACTGTGATTAAAACAAGACCTACGACCTGTGTGAATTATTGCATTTTTATCTCCTTTCAAGGGTGCATTTTCTATTTTTCTTCTACTACAAACAAGGTGAGACTTATCTGTAATTGATACCTGACTTTGTTTTAACAATTTTGTAAACCATTTCTACATCATTTGACATTATAATTGCGACTCAGATAATGAGATACAACCTCTGCATTTTTTTATCATTAATTTCAATTGAAGATTACTTCTCGAAAACTGAAAGTAGAAAAAATCACTCATAAAACATTTCATTTAAAATCTTTGATGCTTGACATTATTCTTTGAGCCTTAGAATCAATCTCAAGAACAACATCTTTTTGGCGTTGTTGCCAGGGATGGAGAAACGAAATCTTTTTCCCTGGGAGAATGACAAAGTTAAATTTTGGTCTTTGATAGTGAACAAAGATTGAATATGTGAAAAGGTTCATTTTTCACCTGGCGAATCCATTGTAGGAAAAGCTGGCCTTCGGTCGAAAGAATACTAGGAAAAACCTAGACGAAAAGTAGACTACGCCAGTTTCGGATCCTGAAAAATTGTTGAAACCAAATGGATATCTCAGAAAAACTTCTGCATCAACAGGTAAGGTCCATCAACCTAGAATTACGCAAGTTAATGTTAATACTTCCGCTAAAGAACTAAATCTTAAAGAAAATTTTAAATGAGTTCATTTTGTAGAAGCATCAACAAGTAAACCTGAAGTCAAACTAGAAACCCCAGAAGTAATTATTCCTGAAATAAAATTTGAGATTGACTAGACCATCCATGTTTCATTGATAGATACTTTTACCAATGAAAACAAAGAATCCATTTCAATTCTTACTATCATTAGTACACATCCGATTCTTTCTCTTCCCGAAGTAAAAGTTTCTGTTTCCAAAAACTTTGAAGATTATTTTTTATACTCAGATTCTTCCTCTATTACTTCTCCTATCTATACATCTGGTAAATTTGAGAAACCAAGCTCAATTTTTCCTTTTCCCTCTCATCTATATCTTCCATCTTCTCACGATCATGTTCCTGAACTTCATTAACAACATCCCAAAGTAGTCAAAAGATTAGTAGATCAGTCTTTTGAAGTTTTTGATAATCTCTTATTTAGTCCTTGAATTTCGTCTCCTAGACTTTCAATGGCTGGTGCTGAAGGTGCTAGTGCTGGAGGTGCAAGATATGGTGGACAAGCTCAACCCCCTAGGATCTTTGCCAAGGTTGCTGCTAGATATTCTCCCTTAGTTCTTCCTGTTGTATTGCATGCTTAACCTGAAAATTACATGAAGATTCTCCTTAAACTCACAGGAGAAGGGGATTTAACAACAAGAGAACATATATCCTTTTTCGATCAATTTGCTGATATTCTTGGTATTGAGCACGATCATGTTTATACGAGATTGTTAGTACAAACCTTTGAAGGACAGGTAAGAACTTGGTTCAGAGGGCTTCCAGTAGGTTCTATACCATCATATAATGATTTGGAAACTTCCTTCATAAGGCAATGGGGTGAGAAAAAAGACCATCTATATTACCTAACCGAATTCAGAGCCTTGAGAAAGAAAACTTTTGAATCAGTCCTAGAATTTATTCAAAGATTTAATAATCTTTATCACAAAATCCCAGTCGAAGTTAAACCTTCTCAACCAGTTGCAAAAGTCACTTTTGCAGGAGCTTTTGATTCTGATTTCACTCTACTTTTGAGAGAAAGAAGATACACTACTTTAGCATGGATGCAAGATGATGCTATAGATATTGAATAAAATATGATGGCATTTGGGAAGTTGAAAACTAAATTTGAGATGGGAACAAGAGAACCCAGGCATTTTAAAGAACATGCAGGGCCCTCCGGATCTGGAAAATCTGTAGAGGAAAAAATTGATGAGATTGCAAAAATTATTAAAGATCCATCGAACAAAATTTCTAGGGTGGAAATAGAACAAGCCAAACTTGATCCATACGTTAGAAATCAATTCAGGATAAATCCTAAACCTGAGATGCAACAAAGGAAAATAAAAAATGAGGAACCGAAGATTCAAGCTCCTTTTAAGACTGAGAATTTCATACAGATAGATGAGGTGCAAGATTATGAGGAATTAGAGGAAGATCTAAACAACCTCAACGATGATGATCTTGAGCCTCACCTAACCAAACAAGATTATGAGAAATCCTTGGATTTGGAATCTCTATTTAATAATGATGAAAATATCAACAATTTGGGAGACTCTACATACAAAGGTCTCGTTGATTCAATAATGGCCGAGCTTCAACATAAATATGATTTGAGGCCAAAAGAAAAAATTTCTACAAATATTCCACCAAAAAAGATTTTATCACGAAACAAAGCAAATGAGGCAGCAGTTACAAAACCATAAATTGAAACGCAAGTTGCTCAAGCAAAGAAAGTTGAAATGAAAGCAATACATACTAAGAAGCCATAAAATACAGAAGTTGAAGTTCCAGGGAAATTGAAAAACCAATTGGGACTTTCAATTTATAGAAAGAACTTAATAAAATTAAAATTCCAATGCCTTTGGTTGAACTCGCCAGGAACCCAATCTATAAAAAACAAGTCGCTAAAGAAATACATTTTTCTGATGCTGAATGTCAAGCGGATGTTATCAATTTGCAGGATGGGAAACCTACAATTATGTTTGGACCACACATTGAAAATAGTAAGGATTCTGTTGCTCCTTTCTATATTACACTAACTGTGCACGATCATTTACTTCACAATTGCATGTTAGACTTTGGAGCTTCGCATAATTTAATGCCTAAGATTATCATGGAAAAATTGGGCCTTGAGATTACCATACCTTATCAAGATTTATATTCATTTGATTCTAGAAAGGTTAAGTGTCTGGGTATGATTAAAGATTTAGTTGTAAATCTTGCTTAGGTTCCTGTGAAAAGTATTATTATGGATGTGGTTGTTGCTGACGTTCCTGCCAAGTATGACATGCTTCTATCTAGATCTTGGGGTGCCAAGCTCGGAGGATTGGTTCAACTAGACATGACCTATGCTACAAGTCCAAATTTTGGTGGACAATTTACTCGATTGTACAAAGAAACTAGACTGGCGTATACTATAAGTGACCCTCAAAACCCCAATAACTACCCGATCTATGTTGCCTATCAAGATCTAGGAAATTGTATATTATTTATAGATGATGATTTTGAAGAATGTATAGAAGAAGAAAATAAAAAAATAGAAATTTCAAAGAAAAATATGAATGTTAGAAAAGGGATGTGGAAAATGTTCTTTGATGGTGCTTCATCCTGTGAAGGAGCAGGAGTTGGAGTTTTATTTGTGGCACCAAGTGATGAGTATGTTATTCCTTTCTCTTATAGATTACAATGGGATGTCAATTATACCAATAATGTCTGTGAATATGAAGCTTTAGCTTTAGGGTTAGAAGCTGCAAGAAAATTAAAAATCGAACATTTGATAGTTTATGGTGATGCTGAGCTCATTGTAAAACAAATAAAACAACAATATCAAGCTAAGAATCCGATTTTGAGATCATATAGAAATTGTGCCTGGGATCTAATAGATAATTTCTTCTCGTCTTTTAATATTCACTCTATTCCCAGAATGCAAAATCAACAAGTTGATTCTTTAGCCAAAGTTGTTGCGACTTTCGTACCACCTAATGTTTTGAAGCTGAAATATCATATTGAGATGAGACATAGACCTTCGATTCCAAACAATGTTCAAAATTGGCAAGTGTTTGAAGATGATGAACAAATCAAGTTGTTCCTGGAAATGATAGATGAGTTTTCTAAGACCCACATAGATCAAGAAAATCAAAATGATCCTGCTTGGATTATGCACGAAGGAGAAAATCCATAAAAGTTCCAAGATAAAATTGCAAATCACCACATGCTCTTATTTAAAAACAATCAAATTCCCAGAAGTCTGATCCCTCTAGAAAGGTTGTTTGACCAGGATTATATACCTTTAAAGTCTACTTTGGGACCTCAACCCGAAAAAGTTTAAGATTGTAATGTAAGAACTAATGAAAATCCCAAGATGGTCAAAATATCAAAATATCTTCCGACACAAGTAAAGAGTAAATATGTTGAGTTACTTAAACAATATAAAGATGTTTTTGCATGGTCTTATGAGGATTTAAAAACCTATGATACTTCTGTTATTGAGCACAAGATTCCCTTAAAGCATGGTATTAAGCCTTTCAAGCAAAATCTTAGATAGATAAACCCAATTTTTTTGCCAATAATAGAAAGGGAAGTTAAAAAACTCCTTAATGCAAAAATAATTGTCCCCCTCAGATACTCTGAATGGGTGGCCAATTTGGTCCCTGTCAGGAAGAAGAACGATGAAATAAGACTCTGCGTTGATTTTAGGAACTTCAATCGATCTTCTCTTAAAGATAACTACCCACTCCCAAAAATGGACCATGTTTTAGAGAAGGTGGTAGGGGCTAACCGAATTTCTATGATTGATGGTTTCTCAGGATATAATCAGAATGTTGTTCATGAAGATGATAGAGAAAATACTGTATTCACTACTCCATGGGGAACTTTCATAACACTTGGTGCACCTCAAACAAACTTTTTACAAATGTAGAAAATTTTATTTGTCTCTTAATCCCAAAAAATCACACTTTTCCATGCAAGAAGGTAAACTTTTAGGTCATATAGTTTCAAACGATGGAATTAAGGTTGATCCTAAACGAGTTGAGGCTATTGACCTGATTAATATTCCTAGAAACATAAAAGAAATTCAATCCTTTTTAGGTAAGATCAATTTTTTGAGGAGATTTATTCCTAACTTTGCTAAAATAATTAAATTGATTACAGATATGCTAAAAAAGTAAAGCGAAGTAAAATGGATTGCAGAAGCCAAAGCATCTTTCGAGCGTGTTAAGAAATCCATAGGAGAATCACCAATATTGGTAAGTCTCAAATATACAAAAGAATTCTTAATCTTCTCCTTTTCTTCTGAACATACCGTGGCATCAATGCTCCTCCAAAAGAACAAAGAATGATTTGAACAACCAATAACCTTTTTCAGCAAAAGCCTCAGAGATGCAGAGCTAAGATATGATATTTAAAAAACCAAGCTTATGCGATGGTGAAGGCTCTCAAGGCTTTCCGAACGTATGTCTTGCACTCCAAAATAATTTCTTCTATACCAACAAATGCAATTAAAGATATCTTCATTCAACCAGACAGTGATGGAAGAAGAGGCAGATGGTTGGCCAAAATTCAAGAGTTTGATTTAGAAGTCAAACCAACCAGACTCGTGAAAGGTCAAGGTCTGGAAAGGCTGTTAGCCGAATCAAACTTCAGACCACTTGGAATAAATAACTTTGAATCACATGATTCCCTTCTAGATATAGAATATATTGATGATCAAGCACCCATTATTCATATTGAAGAAACATTTTCCTCCTCATCTTGGTACAATGATATTGTTACATACCTCCTTACTCTCCAATGTCCAAATGACATGACTCCTTCTAAAGTAAGAACTTTAAAGCAACATGCAATTAATTATTTCATTATTGATGGCAAGTTTTACTGGAAAAACCCTTTGGGTTTCCTGTTATGCTGCCTAATAGAATCTGAAACAAAAGGTGTCATTGATGAATTTCATGAAAGAGTATGTGGAGGACATCATGCCTGGAGAGAAACATCTTACAAGATTTTAAGGGCAGGATATTATTGGCCAAAATTATTTACTGATGTAAATGCAAGGGTCAGAGCTTGCAATTCATGCTAACTATTTGTTGGTAAGCAAAATCTTTTTGCCTTACCTTTAATTCCAGTAAAAGCTGAAGCTCCTTTCCAACAATGGGGCCCAAACTTCATTGGATAAATTCATCCACAATCGAGTGCTCAACATAGATGGATTCTAACCGCTACTGATTATTTTACGAAATGGGTTGAAGCCATTCCAACTCGAAATGCTATTGATTCAATAGTGATAAAAATTTTGGAAGAAAACATCCTAGCAAGATTTGGTTATCCTAGGAAAATAGTTACTGATAATGCTCAGGCTTTTAAATCTATGGTAATGATCAATTTATGTCAGAAATACAATATTGTTTTAGGTCATTCTACAACTTATTATCCTCAGGGAAATGGGTTGGCTGAATCATCTAACAAGAGTTTGATGACTATAATTAAAAAAGTTTTGACAGAAAATAAAAAAGCTTGGCATATACACCTAAAATACGCCTTATGGGAAAAACGAATTGGCACCAAAAAATCTATAGGTATGTCTCCTTTCCAATTATTCTATGGTACTGATGTTATTCTTCATATTAATATTTACCTTCCTGTGATGAAGCTCTGCCAGGATGCGAATGAAGAACCAAATGATGTTACAAGAAGAATAAATCAAATCATCAAAGTTCAACAAAACAGAGTAGAAGTGGATGATAAGCTCCAAAAATACCAAGATAATATGAAATCACTTTTTGATAAAAAAGCTAAAGACATGGAGTTTCTTCCTGGTGATTTAGTTTTAAAATGGGAAGCTATAAAGGAAGATACAGGGAAACATGGAAAATTCGATCATCTCTGGTTCACACCTTTCAAAATCGCAGTTTCTGAGGGAAAAAAAATCATTCTCACTGGAAAATCTTAATGGAGAAATTCTTGATGCTCCTATTAATGAGTGATTCTTAAAACATTTCTTGCATTAGTCACTTTTTAGATTTACATTGTATATATCGGATTGGATTGACATTGGCAATTTTAATTTTCAATTTTTCTTTTCTTTTTATCTGAGTCATTTGATCATTTGTTGAAAATATTTTTAATAAATTTATGATTGCTTGACATCATTAAAACGAAAAATAAAAACATCTTTGTTACAAGGAAAATCTCTCTATTGCTAGGATGAACCACAACAGATGGAAATGACTGCATAAATTAACTCTATCCCAACAACATGCAAGATAAACCAATGTGCAAGCAAGATAAGAAAGAAGCCTACCTCGTCCAGATGTTCGATGATGTCCACCATTGAACACTTTGACCCAAAGCTATATACCTGTAACAAGTTCTCAACAAACACGCGAAACAAGCATACGGTGGCAGTATGAAAGGTTAACACATTAAATAGCATAATCCATCAATATACATAACAAATATGCCCATGGATAATAACTCATATATTTGCAAGATATCAATTGGACGGGAAGAGAGCATTTCTATTAATAAATGATCAACATAAGTGAAAATATTACAGACTTCCGTGTCGGCACGGTTCATAACCGAGAAACTAAGTTCCTTCCAGCTGGACCTCCACCACTTCAATTCTCCAACAAAGACAAGCTCATATAAGGGAGACAATGAGGTTCTCCATCAATGAGGGAAGAGCTTGGGGGTTGAACACTGTGTTCAGACTTAAATGACAAAGGGATGCAGACTCAATAGGAAGTAAATAATTTCTCCAGAGTAACTTTGCTCTCAAAGTTGAATTATTCTCCCTTTCCATAGCTTGGAATTGGCTTCTTTATAGCCTTCAAAATGCAACTGAAGGGCCGAGTCGAAACATTTCCAGTATGTGGAAGGCCAAGGATCAGAGATCTCTTGTCGTGACATGGAAATCCGACATTTAGTTTTCATTTTTTGGCACAAATCCCAATGTACACGGGCTATAGTGGAGCAGCCTGCATATACGCTTGTTGTATAGTGTGTAAGATGCATACAAGTGGAAAAATTTGCATTTTTGTCTCTGGATTTTAGTAACAGGAAAGAAAAGTCTGCATAGGTAAATGGAATAAGGCCCTCTCTGCAAGATTGCATAGGGTGAGGCAAATCTTGCTCTAACAGATGCCCCCTAATGTGTGAGGTCATAGGATTATCTGCGATGGCTGAAATACATTATAAACAACCCATAAGTGGAGTGGTAGGGGACCAGATGGACGAACTAGTTGCTCATTACATTCTGCAAAAAATTTGCATACATGGCTGCCAATAAAATTACACTGCAGATCCATGTGAAAAATATACCAAACAAGTGTCTGTGGCCATGAATAGGCAAATACAA
Source organism: Picea abies (assembly GCA_900067695.1). Lineage (NCBI taxonomy): Eukaryota > Viridiplantae > Streptophyta > Pinopsida > Pinales > Pinaceae > Picea > Picea abies. The sequence goes on from CBVK0102791109.1 coordinate 16,287, forward strand.
ATGCGGTTACATGCCAATAACTTTCATAGTCACGGACAAGGCCCAGTAGAAATAGTCTCAAAACCAATCTGAATATATCTATATACCATGGAGTACAATTTGATCTCCCATGATCACTGAAGTCATATAGGTACTGGTCCGATGAAAATGAAGCAACAACTCAGGAAAGTTGTGGCCTCATAGTGATGTCTTCAAGTCTTCTACACAATCTGCCAAAGGTGCAAGTCTACATCATGTGAATAAAGGAGTTGAGGTCGAACACAATGAAACATCGTTTAATTATTGGTCATTGATGTATACCGTTAAAAAACGCGAGACAATCTACCGATAATGAAAGTAGGTATCAAGACATCGAGTACATTCTTACAAGTATGAATAAAGGAGTTGGTGTCAAACACCTGAAGAATTCTTCGATCAGGAGACATTGATGTATTCCCAACTGTCGATGGCAAGAGAGCCTGCCACTGATGACTGCAAGCCTCAAGGTACTCATAAGACTCTAGGTCATGTTTCCAGAATAAATGGGCTGATGTCGATGGAAAGAGACCCGTTGAAAGGAGAGCATTGAGGCATCTCTCATTAGTTAGCACGAGGTACAAAGCATGAGCTTCATGATTTGGTGGAAATAAGACGAAGAACATGTTCATGAACCAATGACCCTGTGGTCTTTCGCGTGTGCCAAGTGCAAGTGGTACATGAAAAAATCCCTTTGAATAGCAACCAATGATGAAAATCACTGAGAAAGGCGAGGAAACCACCAATAAGGCTAATGGCATCCAAGACACTTCATGAATCCCAATGTGTGAATATATTTCTTTCCATTGAACACAAGGGAAACCACTCAGTCAATGACTAATGATGAAATGTCGACTGTTGGGTTCAAGGTTACCTACCAATGATGAAAGTAGGTCCAGGGTGCATGATAGGACTATAATATCATGTGCTTCTGAGACAAACTGAGGGTATGATAGACATACAAAGTCAAGAGTTCTGAGGAGTGGCCGACACAGGTTGATAGACTTCCTTTGAACAAGAGCATGAGACATATGGAAGGCTCCGACAACATAGACCCAATGATAAAATCGTGAGATGCAGGAGGCATCAATGAAATTATCTATAGGGACTGGAAGAGTAACCATTCGATAGAGAAAACTCTATAACGAGCTCAGCTTCCTAAGGCCATGCTAATTCCAAAATTATGATGATGAATGGACTCAAATAACTTTGTGCTATGTTCAAAGGCGACACGACTACTGCCAATACAAGATAATACTCCCTTCCCGCCCGTCTTTTTTTGTTTTTTCATAGACAAATGAATGCTATGATACAGAGGAGGAAAGCGTGTCGCAAGTAAGAAAAACTTGTTCTAGCAGTGGAACATACCTATGCTCAATGTAGGGAAATGCATGCGAGAGATGAACATTCGAGGGAATGTTCCCTCCTAGGTATAGGGTGTCAAATTGTGAAGGATATGAACATGACTCTGCTTGGTTGAGGATGAAAAATTGTTGAGGCAAACGGTTTATAACGTAAAGCGATAATCGACTATAGGCTCAATACTGCAAGCAAGGGCATGAGATGCAATCACAACTTAACACCAAAAAATGTCCTTGTTGATTAAGGGTGGTTTTCATTGATGTCAACCCTTGAAGAAATCCCCATAGCACAAAGGTTTGGGTAATGGAACCAATATTGTTTGATGTAAATATGACTCATTATTTTTTTGTCATGGTTGATAAGAAGTAAATATGGATGAACTCCAAAGTGGTCCCCTTATGGTGAAAACCCTCACGGGAAGACGCTTTGTGGAGTAAGAGAACCCATGCTTAATTATGGAATAATGAGATGAAGGAAAGTGAATTTGTAAGGGAAAATATCCTAGATGGATAGTTCTTGTCATGTCATTTCCGGTGGTATGTTGAACGTCACATAATTCCTCATGGTTAGAGAATTATGGCCATGAGAAGTTGGAGACCCCAGGTTTGGGTAATGGACCCAAGTTTGTTTGATGGGTAACGGTATGATTTATGATGTATTTTCAGATAATACTATTCTATATGGATAGTACATGTCATTCCATTTCTAGTGGTATGTATAACGTCACATAACTCCTCACGGTTTGAAAGTTATGGTCTTACGAATTTGGAGGACCCTCATATGTCATCTAGAAGCCCCAAAAGGTTAAAGTAGTCAAAGTGGTTTAAGAGATTTTAAAAGGTAAATAATAAAGTGACTCATTTGAATCACACTTGAGAATATTGAATATCTATATGTGTATGAGGTAACCAACGATATCTAAACCAGAATTCTGAGTGAAGGTGAAGAAAAGAAGGCCGAAATGCAAGGAATGATAAATTCTTTTGATGGTGCTTTCTAAGGTATGCTATTTACAGGTAATCTCACCATTTTCGCTATAGATTTTTTTCTATAATGATTCAGACCGTGAAATTGCTATGAAAGTGAGAAAACATATCCAAGTATCTGTGGTAAAAAATTCATCTTGTGGGTCGTTGTATTTTGGGAGTTACTCACAAAATCCTATTCCAAGGCACTAAATCCTAGGCTAGTTTGTGCACCCTAGAAAAATAAAATCGTTACTAATCAATTTTAAATTATAGCATTGATTTTAATGGTCGTAATTAATAAAAAATGTATGGTAGTGAAATTCATGGTGTTATGACTCTGCAAGAAACGTAAATATGAAAATAATGCAAAGTCCTAACTTTAACTTTCAATGAATGATATGCTTCTAAAAACGATGCAATTTTCAAATTCAACTCTGTAATTTAGAAGTGAAAATGCAATCTTTCACTATATGCACTAAGCTAATGATAAAGACTCAAAAGACAAAAAATTCCAAGGAATGCAAAATGCCTATTTGTTTTTGTATTTTCAATACAACAAAACTAAAAATTCATGGGCTGAAAAGTAACTTAATATGAAACCCTATTGTGTATAAAAAGAGACAACTCAAGTAGGATACCAAGCAACAAAACACCCAGCCCAATGTACAAGGACAACAAAAAATAAAAATACAATGAGAAAGACTTTGCCCATAAATTCAACCAAAAGAGGGTTTCTTGTCATCCCACAAGCACTTAACATGCACTGCAAAGACCCAAGAAGGCTCAACAAGCATCAAATCCCATCCAACAAACACCAGACCAGGAAAAAAGGCAAGGAAAAATGATGTACACGACTGCTTGGGAAAACATAGTGTATATACGCAGCTTGCAGTGAGACAACCAATGTATGTACGCGACTGTCAAGGAAGAATGCACGTATATGCTTTAAAACAAGGCCAGGCAAGGGAAAAAAGATGAAAACTCAGATCTAGAGTGATCAGGAGATGTCAAGCAATGATACGACAAGAATCAAAATATAGACGAGAGCAATCTAAGGATAAAAGTACTTTAAACCCTAAGAAAGAATATTCAATCCCAGTATGGTCGCCAATTCTGTTACAAGGAAAATCTCTCTATGGCTAGGGTGAACCACAACAGACGAAAATGACTGCATAAATCAACTCTATCCCAACAAGATGCTAGATAAACCAATGTGCAAACGAGATAAGAAAGAAGCCTACCTCGTCTAGAGGTTCGATGATGTCCACCATTGAGCACTTTGACCCAAATCTATATACCTGTAACAAGTTCTCAACAAACATGCGAAACAAGCATATGGTGGCGGTATGAAAGGTTAACACATTAAATAACATAATCCATAAATATACATAACAAATATGCCCATGGATAATAAATCATATATTTTCAAGATATCAATTGGACAGGAAGAGAGTATTTATATTAATTAATGATCAGCAGAAGTGAAAATATTACAGACTTCCATGTCGACATGGTTCAAAATCGAGAAACTAAGTTCCTTCCAGTTGGGCCTCCACCACTTCAATCCTCCAACAAAGGCAAGCTCATAGAAGGGAGACAATGAGGTTATCCATTAATGAGAGAAGATCTTGGGGGCTGAACAAACTTAAAGGACAAAGGGATGCAGACTCAATATGAAGTAAATACTTTCTCCAGAGTAACTTTGCTCTCAAAGTTGAATTCTTCTCCCTTTCCATAGCTCATAATTGACCTCTTTATAGCCTTCAAAATGCAACTGAAGGGCCGAGTCAGAACGTTTCCAGTATGTGGAAGGCCAAGGATCAGAGATCTCCTATCATGACATGGAAACCTGACATTTAATTTTCATTTTCTGGCACAAATCCCGATGTACACGAGCTGTAGTGGAGCAGCCTGCGTATACGCTTGTTGTATAGCGTGCAAGATGCGTACAAGTGGAAAAAATTATATTTTTGTCTCTGGATTTTAGTAACATGGAATATAAGTCTGCATAGGGAAATGGAATAAGTCTCTCTCTGCACGATTGCATAGGGTGAGGCAAATATTGCTCTAACAATATTGATCACATATCATCTCTATTTTACAGGATTATTTGATATTTTATATTTCATTCCTTTAATAGATATTGTTGTTTTTTTTTAAGTAAAAAAGAGGGAAGAGCTTGTTATATTGTATCATATACAAAAATAAACATCAGTCCTTAGGCTCCCAATTGTTTCGCCAAATTAGAGGAAACCTATGAGCTAGCAGAGCATAGGTTCTCGCACACGTCGGACATCTTTTCTTTGCTGGCGTACTAGAGAAAGCCTCGTATAACATGTCTATGTGTTGGCTCATGAGTATGCCATGATAGACCTGGTCTGCCATCTGGATTCTCAGGTCAAACACCAAGTCCAACTGTTCCGGGTGGAAGAAGGGCGGAGGGACACACCACTGATCCAGTGCTATCGTGATAGGAGGTGGCGCAAGGACCTCGCCACCCTCCTTCGACGTGCCACCCCCCACTACCTCAGTTGTTTCCTCCTACGTTCCCTCCTTTGCTCCGTCCTGGTGGTCCGCTCCTGCACTCCGTCCCTATGCTCCTACCTTCTTCCTGGGGTCGTCTTCTTGCTCTGTGGCTTTGAGAGTAGCGTAGCCCACTGAGAGTGTGTCATCCTGAGAGGCCATATGGAGGCACTCCTCTGGGAGCTCCATTCTTGACTCCATGGTGTCGGTACCATGGTGAGCCGCTGTAATTGAATGAGTTTCTTCCTTAGGGAAACTGGTTGGAGGCTACCAATTCTCTAGCACCGTGAAGAGCATAGACTTCAGAGGGAGCTGTATGGGCTCCTCCAGGATGACCTCCTCCACAAATTTCACTGGAGGTGACCAAGCCATCCCTTCCTTGTCTTCCCTGCGAGCTATTTGAGTTCTCTGAGTGCGGGCAATTGAGAGCGCCCCTCTAGCCTATGTTTCTGCTTCTGTCTCGCAGCTAGGATGTACCAGACAGGGCCGCGACGTGGAATCAATAGGATGATGCTAATGACAAGGTTGCAGGAGGTGTTGCAATGGCCGCACCCAAGCTCAAGACTGCTAGCCTAGTGACCGAATGTGAAATGGAGAGATATGATGCGCAACTGGATGATAATCGGGAGGTGCGACGAGACAACTTCCATTATCACCTCCCTAGCATTGAATTTCTTGGATGTCGAGCTGTTCATGCGAGGGAGAAGTCCCATGGCTTCTGGCTGGTAGTTATGGCTGGCTCCCATACTTAATGGCGAGGGGATGGGAGCCAACCATCCTTATTTATGTCCTGGCCAGGCTTGGTGAGACGTGGCACTTGTGTGCTGCGTGTCACCCCATCCGAGGTTGGGGAGTCCATTTCGGCTAAGTTTTGGCATCGGTCTGAGAGTTCAAAGCAAGGTGAAGTTTGGGCATCCCAGTGGATCTGTTCGATCATGGTAGCCACTCCTTTGTTTTCTAGGCAATCTGCAACTTTGTTTGCATCCCTTTTCACGTGAGAGGGGATGATGGTAAGGCTGGGCCGTAGGAGGGATCCAAATTCCTCCAAGAGTCTTGAGAGTCTCCAACTGGGTGAGATTTCTAGGGGGTGTTCTCCATGAAGGATTTTGGTTATGAGCTGGATGATGATTTGAGAATCCCCCTTCGCAATGATCTTGTTGTAATGATGATCTGTTGCAACCTTGATTCCTCTTAGGAGGCTCCAGAGCTTAGCTGCGTTGTTTGTGTTGGAGCCCAGAAAGCCTCCTGCTAGGTGGAGGATTTCTCCATTAGAGTTCCTGAGGACTGCCTCGAAGCCCGTGGGACCCAGATTTACTTTTGAAGCCCCATCAAAATTTATTTTATGAATCCAATTGGTTGGGGGGTCCAGGTGGTTGGGCTACTAGGGCGACGAGTGACTACTGCATAAGTGGAAGTGTCAGGCAGACTGAGGTGCCAATTATGAAGTATAAACTGTTCACCTGGGCTGCATTTTAAGTCCTCAGTTTTCCATTGCCTGCTTTTGATTGTTTCTTGAATTAGCGTAATGATTCTCTCCTAGGTTGAGGTGGGAGGTGAGGCCTTCGACTGGAATATTCTTTTATTCCTTTCCTTCCAAATATGCCAGAGAGTGAATCCTGGAAGGAGCTGCCAAATGCGAGCTAGTATTGGGTTCTAATAGGCGGGTGAGTCCCAATTTTCTATGGTGTCACTCATGTTGTTTCTGTTTCGATTGGAACAACGCATTAGTTGAGACCTCAGATCCGAGATCATCTGACTGTAGTGACAATTGTTAAAAAGGTGTTCCATCGTTTCCTCTTGTTGTTGGCAAAGGGGATAGACTGATGGGCCTATGAAACCCCTTTTTTGAGATTGTCCCAGGTAAGAATGCAGTTTTGAACTGCGAGACAGAGGAAGATGGAGACTTTGGGCAAGAGTGCGGAATTCCAAATCTTGCCCTAGATAATCTCCTTAGCATGATCCTGATAGTTCCCCTGCAAGTAGTAGGCTTCTTTGACCGAAAATTTTCCCATTGTAGAGTGCCCCCATCTGAGAATGTCTGGGCCTACCTTGGTAGGGATTTTCCTATGGTTTGCGCAGGCTTTCCAGGCTTGGAGATCCATTTCCCCTAGGAGGTGTAGTTCCGAGTGTTCTGTCTTCCAATTGCACCATGGTAGGTTCCTGTTAGACATTCTCCAAAGATCCTTAACCCATTTGAATATGTCAGGTTGTAGTGCATGCCGAAGGGGGTTGAGCTCTTCTAGTGTGGCTAGAGGTGTCTGCTGTTTCCATGAGTCCTGCCAAAACAATTCACTTTCCTTGTCCTTGATCTCCTAGAAAGCATGTTTCTAAACTAAATGTCTGTTGAGCGATACGGTGTTCCATATATTGGATCCCTGAATCTGGTCATTGAATTTGATGAGTTGATCTGCCTGATCTGAATAAAAACTCGACAGTCATCTTTCAAGCATTTGATTTCTCTAAAAACAGGTGATAAATAAATAATCTGCCTTGCTAAAATTACAAAAGGAAAATAAGGTATGAGTCCCTACTCTTCTTATAGTTCAAATAAAATTTAAAAATTCTTTTCTAAATGAATGTGAAAGAATTTTTTCTCATGATAATATTATCACCTGACCAAAAAAATCAGAGATGCATAAAATTATATTTGAAGTGTCATAAATTCTAAAGCCATCTCTGAAATAAAAATAAAATAATGATAAGTAAGCTCAAAGGAAGTCTGAACTAAATACACAAACTTGTGTAAGATAAGGGTATTTTTAATTTAGGTCCTTCAAATATGTGATTGGGTCATTTTTTTTTACCTATCCCCAAGTTCTTATCCACTTCAGATTTTCTTTCTCCTTTCTTATTTTATTTAGTCTTCATAGAAATAAACATATTTCCAAAACAATATTAGGCGAAAAATCTTTATGTTCCTTTGATTTTAATTGAAAAAGTAGGTCTAGGCTAATCCTGATAATTTTATCTCTATGATCGGACTTTAAACTGACTAATTCGCTTAAGGTTGATCCCTAAAAGATTAAGATTCCCATAATTTTTTTTCCTATAGGCGAAGGTGTATTGAAAATTGAAAGAAAGTTAGTTTCAGAGTATTCTTAAAATTGTTGACAGACCTTCTTTTCAAAAAAATTAAACAGATATCATCCCTTGTATGTTACATATAGATTGATTTCCCCCACTTCAAAATATTAAAATATAAGACAAATGGTGAAAGGAAATTCGTATATCGATTGCCCTCATCTCAACAAAATTCAAAGGTGTTAATCGAAGTGGTGAAAGGAAATTCAATGGGAGAAGTAGATAACTTCATCAGGGTACTGAACATGTTCCCTGGTGTTGAGGAAAAGATATGAAATGATCTTACTCAAGCATTTTCAGATTTTGCTTGGCTAAATCAAAATAGACGGGAATCTCACCCTATGTTTATAGCCAACAAAAATAACATCCTAACTCACAAGTATTAATTACGAGTGCTTAGGCTAGTCTTTTATCAATAAAAAGCTTGCTGAAAATTTACTTTTTATACAATTTTCTGAATATAAGAGTTGCTGAAATAAATGTAACGACATAAGTAAAGACACAAAAATGATAATCAAGATAGATGAGACATAAAACAATCCTTTGTTTCATTCCAATTCACCAAAGAGTCATTCTTTTACAAAATTTCATGCAAAACTTTAGGACCAAAGTCAAACTTAGACATCCCCGATGGAGCATACAAAAGGACATCCTACAGAAAATAAAAAACTGAACTCTAAAAGCTGGATCAACTTGCCATAGATTGTTTCCCACTCAACTCTGCACAATAGCCTTTGTCAGTCATGAAAACTAATTCACAAACAAACAATTCTACATAGACTATCAAAGATAGATCAACACCTATGAAAAACAAGTGTTTAAATGATGTAATTCAACCCCGAATCTTGTCGTCTACAATAAGACCCTGCTATCATAAAAATAATTAGGCTTGTGATAAATTAAGGAATGAATGAAAACTGAACTATCTCGGCATAAACTCAAATATCAAACCTTAGTATGCTTCTCCTTCTATCCTCCTCTTGCTCCTCCCTTTCCTTTTGCCTTTAAACAAATTAGAGTTGGTTGAAGTAGTTGAACCAACTCATTAGTTAAGTTAATTAAAAGACTCAACCAACTTTTAGTTAGGGGGGAAAAGTAATAATCATAATAAGGGTTATAATAAATAATAACGAGTAGGTGGGACCCCTTGTGACTCCTTTTAGCCATTAACAATCATAACATAACTAGTTAGTTAAGCAAAACACACCTCCTTATGACTCCCATCATCATATCAACATTTGACAATTTAGCTCATGACATTTGACATTATTTAAAAAAAAAATATTACCCATATATCCCAAAATAAAATGTGCTGTCCAAAAAACTTTCTGAAGTCAACTGTCATCAACAATGGATAAAATAAAAACTCAAAAGCCATATTTCCCACTGTGGGATGCAATATTTCCTTGATTGCTGCTGTCACCTTTCGATTTTCCTAAATTTTCCTTTGGCTGCAGTGAGCCTTTAGGCCTAATCTCGTTGATCACGTGGGAACAATCGTCCCTCAAATGCATCCAGGAAGACACATATTTGTCAGATCCATTGGAGGGTGAGGAAGGTGTTGGCATGTTTTACAGGAAGAGTGTGATTGTCATTGATGGCAAGAACAACAACGATGAAGACGAGCAAGATCAAAAGAGATAGCACTTTCCATAAGTGCAGACAAGGTACAAGAGACAAACTCACAGGAGGAGCAAAGGTTGAGACCTTTGAACACTTAGAAAACCTTCTAAGTTAGAGAGATCAGAAGCTCAGGAGAGAGGGTGACAGTGACTGTTGGATCACAACACAGAGTACCAACAATCGTTTGATCGAAACAAGGTGCACGAGCCTTAATGCTTTGCGCACGCAGAAGAGAGGACTTACCAACGTTTCGAAGTCCCGAAGTAGTTTGGGACCGTCTATCATCAAGGAGGACAGGTGGCGTAATATCCACAACTCTGAAAGTTCATGGATCAAAAGGAGGTGAAATAGCCAAAGTAATTTGAGACCGTTCATCACCAGGAGGAGAATCTGGTTTTTTGATAATCGAGAGATACCTGTCACCAGACCGTGAGTTTAGGAGGAAGAAAAGTTTGAAAGTCCGGAGAGCCAGAGTAAATTTCAACCATCAGATCCAGAGGGATACGTGGCAATGGATTGTGAGCTCCGAAGAAATCTCACTTCAAGAATTTCCAGTTGAGAATTGAAATTCCCGAAGCATGGAGAGTCGGAGTAAATTTCAACCATCAGATCTAGAGGGATACGTGGCGACGGATCGTGAACTCCGGAGAAATCATTTCGAGAGTTTTCAATTGAGATCTGAAAATCCTGAATCTCAGAGAGCCGAAGTAAATCTCGATCGTCTGATCATCTGAAATAGATCTCAGTCATCAGATCGTCTGGAGTAAATCTCAAGCGTCAGATCGTTTGAAATGGATATGGGTCGTCTGATCCAGAAGAGACATGGCGTAACTATGTGGATTTTGGGTAAAGGCCCTAAGTAAGCCTCAACTGTCCGATTCAAAGGGACACACATCATTAGATCGTGGACTCCGGGTGAAACGCTCCGGGAGCAAGCGAGTGTAGAGGATTTGAATCTCTCAAAGGCCGAAGTCTTGAAGTGAACAAGGACCGTTGATTTGAGGACACGTGGCAGGAATCTGTGGACTCCGACTAAAATCATTCCGGGAGAGCGTGAAGGTTGAGAATTGAAATCACTGAAGCCTGGAGTAGCGAAGAAGATCTCGATCGTTGATCGAGAAAGGGGACACAAGACCGTTGATCTAGTTGAGAGGTAAAATCCATGAAGTAGAGGCAGATCCGTTGATTGAGAAGGACAGGTGTCCGTGGATTATGAACTCCGAAAGATTGACGTACAAAGGAAAGCAGGGTTTGGGAGTTGAAACTCCCGAAGCCCGGATCACAGAATAAATCACAACTGTTGATTTAGGAAGGTTATATCTGATCCACAGAACTTGAAAGGACAGATCTGAACCGTCAGTTCAGGAGCATCGTCAATATCATGAGATCGATGGTCCCGTCGCATTGCAGGGTCAGAACATGCTTGGGTCTTAATTTTTCATGAGCGGGCCGCAATCAAAAGCACGGTATCGCCAAAGGCATACATGGAGCTTTGTAGTGAATTGCGGGGAGATAAGCAGATTTCCCTAAAACCACTTTTGTCCATGCCCGCAATCATGTGGTCACATGAGAGCATCACCCAAGGTCACATCAGCGGAAGATTAAGGAAGGAGCTAGCACTGTTCGGCTCCACATGGAGGTTGCACATTGAAAAGTAAAAAAACATCTGTGTGTATAATCCAACATCGTTGATCAAATAGAATCTGATCGAAGGGTTGTTATTTCACTTCGTGATTTCTTGATCAGTTACGATTTAGTTACACTAACTGAATGAGCGGTTGAATCATTGTTCTTGAGCGTTGGTATCATGATGCCTGAGTGTTGGAATCATGATGCCTGAGCGTTTTTTAGATTCCCGACTTGAGCATTGGAGATGCAGAATGTAACAGATAATGAGAGCAGGAATAAAAGAAAAATGCCGTGACAGAGAGAGGTTGTCGTTTCTCGGTAAAATAAGTTGAATTGTATGTGATCAAGAAGATAGGAGAAACAGAGGCGAAAATATGCAGAGATGAAGAACATAAGTTGGACAGAGCAGAAATGGTAAAAACAGAAGACTGTACGAGATCCTAAGAGCATGAGAAGAACAAAGGAAGAGAAGATGGAGACAGACAACAAGTGGAGCCAAGCATGAACAAATAGAAGCAGGACAAAATTTTAGAACAGAGAAGAAGTGGTAAGCGTTGAAATGTCTGTATTGTTGTAAGGTATTATTCAAGTAAAGATTTATAATCAGGGTGGTAGGGTGGTGCTAGGGAGCACTGTTGTCCTCAGAGTTTCAAGTAGGTGCTTGAACACAGGGAGTTGTAGCTTCCATCTGGTTGCAACAAAAAAAAACAGGGTGGTAGGGTGGTGTAAGGGAGAACCATTGTTCTCTGTTATACAGGTTGGTGCCTGTGTGACTAGAAGTTGGTGCTTCCATCTAGTTGGTGCTGGAACACTCAGGGAGTTGGTGCTTCCTTCTAGTGGGTGCTATAGAAACTAGAGAGTTGGTGTTCTCAACAAGTTGCAACTTTTTAAAGAAGAGGTTGTAGACTCATTTTGAGTTGGTGCTCAAAGAAAGATGATGTATAGAACTTAAAAGACTGCTTATAATTCGAAGAAGAAGAGGTTTTCTCCCTTTATGGGTTTCCTCGTGAATATCTATCTCCGTGTATATCATATGTGTGATTGATTTTTGTTATTTCTACTGCTCATGTCTTGCATAATCTTGATGATCGCTTGGAGAAGGTTAATAATATTTTAACAGGCATAAAATTGTTTAAGTACAGTAACAACTGATTCACCCCCCTCCCCCTCTCAGTTGTCTTAGTAATTCCAACAATTGGTATCAGAGCGGGTTACTTTTATTTAAAGGTAGATCAGTAAGATTAAACATGAAAAGCCATGAAGGAACTTCAACCAATAAGCCTCCTATGTTTGATGGAACAAATTTTTCCTTCTAGAAGGTTAGAATGAGAACATACATCATGGCCTTAGGTGCTGATGTTTGGGATGTTGTAGAGACTGGATATACAAAAACTGTTGTGTTAGCTTCCAAAGATGATAAGTTAGAATTTAGATTCAATGCAAAGGCAATAAATGATATCTTGAGTGGGCTTGCTGAAGCTGTATTTGTAAAGGTCATGCAACTTGAATCTACCAAAGAAATGTGGGATAAACTTATTAGTAGTTATGAAGGATATGAGAAAGTAAAATATGCCAAACTTCAAACACATAGATTGAAATTTGAACAACTAAAGATGAATGAGGATGAAATAGTTAGTGAATATTTTTTAAGAGTTGAGGAGCTTGTGAATGCCATGAAGGGTCTTGGTGAGAAGATTGAAGACGTATTTTTAGTTCAGAAGATTTTAAGATCTCTACTTGATAGATTTAATCCAAAAGTTTTTGCAATAGAAGAACTGAATGATCTTAAAAATCTGTCTGTTGATCAAATCCTAGGAACTCTAACTGCTTATGAAATGAGGATTAGCAAAGATAAATCCACCACTAGAGAAGCATTTTTTAAAGTAGAGAAGAATACTGATTCAGAATTAGATGATATTGAGACAAAATTTGTGAGAAGGTTAAAGAAAGGATCAGGCAAATACCAAGGCAAGCTTCCCTTCAAATGTTTTAACTGTGGAAAGATAGGTCACTTTGCTTCTAAGTGTCCACACAGAAAGAAAAGAGCCAATAAAGATGATCAAGTTCCAAGTCAGCAAACAATCAGACCATGTGAGTACTCTGCCACCAAAAGCTAATAAAGAAAAGATGATCCATGATAAAAAACAAAGATATCAGAAGATGGAGCAACAAATTCCAAGAAGAAGGCCATCCTTTAGTTACCAAAATTTCTTCCATGGCTACTATTTTTACTGCTCTAATTTTAGTCACAAGATTGCAAATTGTCAAATTAAGTTTAGAGACATGCAACTGAGGAGATCAAGAAATAAACAATCTTTGCAACATACAACTAAACAACCAATGAGTAGACAAAGTTGCACCAATCAATTTGACCTATTGAATAATGAGCTTGAATTCTATAACTGTCATAACTTCGGCCACAAAGCTGCAGAATGCCATACGAAGAAATACAAAGCAGATCCAAGGATAAAACCCTTATCTAGAAATGCCTGCACATGGAAAAAGAAAGATAGTGAAAAATGTGGTCTAGTACTTTCAGCTCAAAGACAAAAGAACCTTTGTTATATTGACAATGGATGTTCCAAACACATGAATGGAGACAAAAGTAAGTTTCTGTCTCTTAGTGAAAGCAAATCAAGAAATGTAACCTTTGGAAATGATGCACTAGGAAAAATCAAAGGTAAAGGAATGGTAAGTCTAAGTAATGGCAAAGAGAAAGCTCAAGATGTGTTGTTTGTAGATGGTCTGAAACATAAGCTTCTTAGTGTCAATCAAGTTTGTGACAGAGGATGTAAATTTGTTTTCACTTCTAAAGATTGTAAAATACAATCTATGAATTCAGGGCAGTTGATTGCAAAAGGCATAAGAACAAAAAACAATGTCTATGTTTTGAAAGAAAAAGAAGAATGTCACTTAAGCAAGTATGATGAAATTTGGTTATGGCATAGGAGACTTGGACACCTAAATTTTGATCATCTTATCAAACTTAGAAACAGTGGGGCAGTAAAAGATCTTCCAAAAATATCAAATCCATATGATTCTGTATGCAAACCTTGCCAAATAGGAAAGCTCACTCAGACACAGTTGAAATCTAAGAACTTTGCATCAATAGAGAAACCTCTTTAGTTAGTACATATGGATTTATGTGGACCATCAAGGAAGGAAGGTACATGAAAAGAAAATTACTTCATGTTGATTATTGATGATTATTCTAGACTTACATGGGTTGCCTTTCTGAAAGAAAATTCTGAAGCATTTGAAAAATTCAAAGTGTTTAAGGCTCTGACTGAGAATCAAACAGGAAAAAGATTGAAGGCAGTAAGGTATGATAGAGGAGGAGAGTTTAGTTCAAGGGACTTCAAAGAGTTTTGTGATAAACATGGGATCAAAAGAGAGTATACTATTACAAGGACTCCATAGCAAAATGGAGTAGTTGAGAGACATAATAGATCAGTTCACTAGATGGAAAGATCAATGATGAATGAAAGGAATATTGCCCAGACATATTGGGTAGAAGCAATTCATATAGCTCTACATATTCTTAACAAAGCTCATCTTAGGCCACAAAGTGACAAGACTCCTTATGAACTATGGTTTGGAAGACCTGCTTCAATCAAGCATTTTAAAGTCTTTGGGAGTAAGTGTTATATCAAGAAGACTGATGAAAATCTTGGCAAATATGATGACAGGGCTGATGAAGGTATCTTATTAGGGTATGCTACAAACAATAAATGATACATATGCTATAATAAGAAGCTGCATAAATTGGTTGATTGTATTGACATAAAAGTTGATGAAGAAATATTGGTATGATATGTAAGCAATGTTGAATCAATAACATAGGATATAGTTGAAGTTGAATATGAACATGTTCAAGAATCAGAAAGAGAAGAATAATAGTCAGATGAATATACAAATACTTAGGCAGACTCAAATCAGTAGACAACATCAAATCCTCCCTCCATAATTACTCAAAAGAATCATCCTGCAAGTCAGATAATTGGTGAGAAAGACAAAGATGTACAAACCAGGAGAAGGATAATCAAAGACACGGAGCAATCACATATAGCCTTCATATCCATGGTGGAACCCAAGAACTTTAATGAAGCCAGTAAAGATGTAAATTGGTTAAAATCAATGAATGAGGAACTAGATCAAATTGAGAAGAACAATACTTGGGAGATTGTTCCTAAACCTGCAGATAAGAATGTAATTGGCACCAAATGGGTGTTTAAGAATAAAATGAATGAACAAGGAAAAATTGTTAGGAATAAAGCCAGATTGGTCTGTAAGGGGTATGCACAAGTTGAATGGAAGGATTTTGATGAAACCTTTGCACCAGTGGCAAGATTGGAAGCCATTAGAATATTTTTTGTTTATGCATGTCATAACAACTTTAAAGTATATCAGATGGATGTTAATTCAACATTTCTTAATGGAGATATAGAAGAAGATGTATATGTGGAGCAACCTGAAATATTTTCACTGACAAATAATCTTGGCTATGTCTGTAAGTTGAAAAAGACATTATATGGACTAAAACATGCACCACAAGCTTGGTATTATAGACTGGAAAAATTTCTACAGGACAAATGGTTCAAGAAAGGTGTTGTTGACAGTAATCTATACATTAATGATGCAGGAGCATCCACATCTTGATCAAGCGAGCCAGCGCGTGGAGGCAAAGGAACAGCTGGACAGCGCCAGCATTCAAATTTTGAAACATTGTAATATGGCTGCGCCAAACATTAATACGTTGATGTGATGAATCACACTTGTACATTGTAACGAACCTTGAGCAGATAAGCTCTCGTCCTTAG
>CBVK0102791150.1:0-16491 GCA_900067695.1 Picea abies
CAATTTCTCTGGTGGACGTATCCCACACTGGGTGAACCACATAAATCTGTGTCTCTCTTGTATTGTGTGTCTTCTGTGTTTTTGTTTCTGCATTTGTTTTATTTTATTGCTCCGTGGTCCTGTTTTTCTAACAACGCCCAAGCATGTCATCTTGGGGTTCCCTGATCCTATTCATAAAGAAGAAGGATGGAACTTTGAGATTTTTCATCGATTTCAGGAAGTTGAACAAGGTGATGTTAAAGAACAAATATCCTCTTCCAAGGATTGATGACCTCTTCAATCAGTTGAAGGATGCAAAGATATTTTTGAAAATAGATATAAGATTGAGATATCACCAGGTAAGGATAAAAGATGAAGACATCAACAAGACCGCCTTTAGAACAAGGTATGGTCATTATGAGTTCATAGTGGTGTAGTTTGGACTGTCAAATGCACCCGCTATTTTTATGTGCTTGATGAATGGAGTATTCAGGGAATATCTAGACAAGTTTGTCTTAGTCTTCCTGGATGACATCTTGATGTATTCCAAGTTGAAAGAAGAACATGAGCAACATCTAAGGATGGTGTTGCAGGTGCTAAGAGGGCACCAATTGTATGCCAAGATGAGAAAGTGCTCATTTTATCAGGAACGGATCCATTACTTGGGGCATATTATCTCGAAGGCTAGGATAGCTATAGACCCTGAGAAGATTGAGGCCATTAGAGAATGGTCAGTGCCAAAGAATGTGATGGAAGTTAGATCCTTCATGGGATTGGATAGTTATTACAGAAGTTTTTTCGAAGGCTTCTCAAGGATAGCTCGCCATATCACTTCCTTACAAAGGAAGGAGAAGATGTTTCAGTGAACAGAGGATTGTGAGGAAAGCTTTCAGAGATTCAAGAAACTGTTAATCAGTGCTCCAATCTTGAGGATTGTAGATCCAAACGAAGACTTTGTGGTGTGCAAAGATGCATACAAAGAAGGACTGGGAGGAGTCCTCAGTCAGAATGGATTTGTAATCTATTATGAATATGGGAAGTTAAAGGAACACGAGAAGAACTATGACACTCATGACTTGGAGTTGGCAGCCATAGTTCATGCTCTAAAGAAATGGAGGCATTACCTCATGGGAAGGAGATTCGAGCTCAGAATAGACCATAACAGTCTGAAATATTTGTTTGATCAGCCAACCTTAAATGATAGACAAAGTAGGTGGTTGGAATTTATGTTTGAATACAACTTTGATATCAAGCATATCAAAGGGAAAGATAATAAAGTAGTTTATGCACTCATCAGGAGGGTGCATGAACTACATGCTACAACCATTAGCATGTATCAGACTGATATTAAAAGAAGAATTCTGGAGGCTACAAATGTAGATCTGTAGTACAGAGAATTAGTATCAAAGCTACAGTAGGGTAAGATGCCACAGAAGGTGGATATTTATAAATTGGGAATAAATGGAATACTGTTGCACAAGAATAAAATTTGTGTACCCAACGTCCAAGACTTGAAATAGATAATTCTGCAGGAGATGCATAATGTGCCTTATGTAGGGTACCCTGGATATCAAAAAACCATGCCAGCGGTCAAGAGCCATTACTTTTGGCCAGGTATGAAGAGACAGATCGTTGAATACATAGCTAGTTGTATGGAGTGCCAGAAAGTTAAAGTTGAGCATAGGAACCCACCAGGGTTGCTACAGCCTTTGCCCATTCCTAAATGGAAGTGGGAAGTGGTGACAATGGATTTCATTATGGGATTTCCCAAAATAGGAAAGTTGCATGATTCGATCATGGTGGTGGTGGACAAGATTACAAAAGCTGCCCATTTTATTCCACTGAAAACTACTCACAAGGCAGCAGATGTTGCTAATATTTTCATGAAGGAAGTGGCACGATTGCACAAAATTCCTAAAACAATCGTGTCCGACAGGGATCTGAATTTCACCTTGAATTTCTGGAAATGATTGTTCAAATGATTCAGAATGAATCTGAAATTTAGTATAGCTTATCATCCTGAGTATGATGGATAGACAAAGAGAGTGAACAGAGTGATAGAAGACATACTGAGAATGTATGTGATGGACAAACCATCAAAATGGGAAGACTACCTACACTTGGTAGAATTCGCTTACAACAATGGGTATCAAGCATCGTTGAAGATGAGCCCATTTGAAGAACTTTATGGAAGAAAGTGAAATACTTCAGTGAGTTGGGATAATCCAACTAATAGGATAGTAGTTTGGCCAGAGTTTCTCAAGGAGATGGAGGACAAAACGATAAAAATTAAGAAAGTTTTGAAATTTGCCGAAGATAGGCAAAAAATTTATGCTGATAAGACCAGAACCCACAGAGAGTTCAAAGTGGGTGATCATGTTTTCTTGAAATTGAAAGCTAACAGGATTTCCCTGAAGCTGGGAAGCTGCACCAAGTTGGCAGCCAGATTTTGTGGGCCATTTGAAATCCTAGAAAGGATTGGGCCAATTTCATAGATGCTTGCATTACCTGCATCCATGAATGTACATAATGTGTTTCACGTTTCATTGCTTAGGAAATATATACCTGATGCTAATCATGTTATTGATTGGAATGTGATTTAGGTGGAGCAAGAAGGTGTCCTACAAGTGCATCCTGTGTGCATATTGGACAGGAAAAGAAAACAGCTCTAGAATCAAGCTATAGGGCTTGTAAAGGTCCAGTGGACCTGGTATGGTCCTGAGGATGTGACATAGGAGAATGAAGATACTATGCGGGCAGAATACCCACATCTTTTTGAAGATTTTGGAAATCTTGTAGATATTGTGTGAAATTTGCATTGAGGACAGTGCAAAAATAAGGGGAGGGGATTGTAATGTCCCCAAGGTTGAGCCCTATTGTAAATCATGTTTACAAATTTTAAATCTTGTTATGTACTGTAATTCAATTTTATTAGGTTGGTGAGCCAAGTTTTGACAAGCTGAGAGGCTTATGTATGTATTAGGCTGGAGAGCCTAAGTATCAAAGGCCAGGAGCCTATTATTATAAATGTAACTATGCACTTTGTTAATAAACAATAAACACCACTGTGTGTAGACTGACCACGAAGAAAGAGTGATGGGGGACTAAGTCTCCATAAGGTTGGGCAAGGAGAGGAGGCTAAGTGTTGGGCATAGGGGGGCGGGGGGGCTAAGCTAGGGGGCTTACCTCCAAAGGGGATAATAATAATTATTATTTTCCTAAAAATATTAAAGTGAGAATTGGTCGGGTGTGGCCCCAAGTGATGGAAAAGGAACATATGCATATGGAGAGCATGCAACTCCAAGGAGACAGGTGTCGACCTGGGCTCATGAAAATAAAATTGGAAAACCCAAACCTTCGTGGGGTTGGCTCCTCATTCTCTCTTACTCTTTCGAGAAGAGTGGTGTGATCCTTGGCATCTGATTTGGGATACCCTCACGCAGCTCTGAAAACCAGATAACCAATATGTCTTCCTAAAAGCTGAAAAATCCTTCGTCTGATTCCGTTTTTGGTCTACGTTTGTCCTTGGCATACCTATACACCATTGAGAGAACTGGTCGAGAGGGAAAGGTCAACCTGTGAGTTCATGAACCCAATCTATTTTCCTTTGTAGAGCCAAATCCATACCTGAACTGTCTGTGGGTTGTCGCTTTCTATTCTCCTTAGTGGAATTGTGTTGTTGTTATCCTCATTGCTTGGGAATTGAGTCAGAAGGGGTTTAAGAATCGGTTTTTCATTCCATGGTTGAAGAGGTAGCTTGTTATGCCTGTGAGTGAGTCTCTCCAAGTGAGAGAGTGCACGGAGGAAAGAGACTTGTAGCTTCCACAGATCTTGGACATTTCTGGTCCATTCTGTTGTTGAAGCCCAAGGCAAGGGAGGTTAGTAGCCGAAGGACTATATAGGTGACAGTGGAGGTGTATAGTCCTGGGGTGGGACAGGAATGTGGGGAAGGATATTATATGAGCAGTGGGCATAAGTGGCTCCTGGGAGAGAATCCTCCCTCTTTTAATGTGTGTCTTCCTGTAAATAGTGCCTAGCCTAGGATTCCTTTCCCGGTGGAGCTTAGTCCCAGCTCAGGGGTGACCTACTGCTGAGAGTGATGAACAACATGGTCTAAGGCTGGGAGGTTCATGGAAGGTCTGCACGTAGTTGGTGGCATTTGAAAGATTCAAAGATAAGTGTCCCTATGTTTTATAATTCTGTAATTAATTAAATTGCATACCTGTGATTTATTGCAATGTTATCATGTATTTCACCGTAATCATGAATTATTGTTATTTCCATTAATTATGAAATGTTAGCAGTAATTATGTGATTAAATGTAATTAAGTGTTTTAAATTCATTAGAATGCATAATATGTTACATAAGTGTTTTCCATGTAGTAGGTTGGCCCGGCCCGTGGGAGTGATGATTGGGGATGTTACAGACAAGGGTCCCAACAAACCAAATAGGCTACGGGTTCAACACCATCAAACCACGAACCAGAGGTAGCACAAGAAGTAGTACACAAGGGTGTACCAAAGGTGGGGGCCTCATTCCCATAAGCCAAATGGAAGGGCCAAGATGAGAGCAGTGCACACAGAGGGTCACAACCACGGGGAGAAGGGAGCCTAGTTTTGCCAAAAATTCTGAGAGGAGTGCGAGTCGATGACGACATGGTTGGTGGAGTGAATGCCATCAAATACTTAGACCATGATGTGTAGGATGTCACTAAATTTCCTGACCTAGTGTCCCATAACTATTTGGAAAGTAGGGGAGAAGGTTCATCTGACATGCCAGTGATCAAGTCGGTGCAGTGGATCTTGGGGCTTTACAATACAGGCATCATGAACCTACTGGATGTCCCACACTTTGGGAGGGGAAATCACATCAACATCTGCGTCAATCAATTTATTTCACACATACATGGAAAAATATTATGGATGGATAGGCCGGTGCCTATCACTGTGGAACACATTGTAGAAATCACAGGGATACCCGTAGATGGGGAAAAGCCAAAGCAGTATTTGGAGGAAAAAACCAAATCCAAGGCCATATCATATGAGATTAAGGCTAAGTATGGCATAGAATGAGGAAACAAGGGAATTAGGATCAGTGACATCAATGATCCTATGACAAGGTTTGCTACCAGACTCCTCAGGTGCAAACTAATGCGCAAGTGCCGTAAAGAGGAAGTATCGACTAGTGTGGTTGTTGTCATTGTGTAGTGTGAAAAGGGGAGCTCGATAATCTAGGCCCCATACCTCTTGAATTCATTATTGGAGGATTTCAAAGACACACAGGACTGGGGCTCTGAGTTCCACTACTTGTGGTTACTCATCCTCATTGGCCTCATTGGATGGAAATAACCAGTCTACAACAAGTATATGGAAAGACCCAGGAAATGTGGCGCAACAAGATATGTATCACTATGCAGCAATGCATACCCCAAGAGAAAGAAAACAAACACAAACATCTTTGCGAGGCAATTCATAGCTATGCAAGACCTTATTGCAGATACATGGCACATTACACCAGATACTATCCAGGAGTTTGGACATGTTACCAACTTCAGGGCAACATGCCACAATTTATGGATGCAAGCTTAGCATGACAAATACAAGGAATGGATACAAATCAACTACTATGTTATGTGGGAATAAATCCAAAGAGAGGTCCAGGAGTGGACCGAAGAATGGAAGGTACCCAAGATTCCAATAATGGTACAAAGCACACGATCTCAGACATAAGGCAGACCATCCCCAACGCACCAAACATGCACCAATGGGGAAGGAACCAAAAAAGAGGAGTGCCCAAGGCCAAGAGGGGGGAATCACCCTAGCCAAGAAGAAATCGCGCACACAGAATAGACCACCAAGGGGTTCTACCTCCACTACGCACAGAACAACCACCAATAAACTCAACAAGAGAAGTGTGGGTGGAAGAGACAGACGCAGTGACCCAAGAAATCCTTAAGGTAGAAGAAACAAGCACAGGGACACACGAAATCCCTGAGGAGGAAGAACAAGGAATAGGAAACTAGGATATTCTTGAGGCTGGAGAAAAAGGCACAACCACTGTAGGGGATACCCAGAGGCCCACTAGTCCCAAGCCATCATCTACCCAGGAGAAGAGGCCAGGGGAGCACACCAGTGGTGGTCAAAAGAAGGCAAAGGAACACAAGCTACAGATCTATATCTCACTAACCCTGGACAATGTGGAGTTAGTAGTGACAACAGTCGAGGAGAGACTGGATGATGTATGGGAGAATGTGGAGAAGCACATGGCTTCAATCATTGATCAATTTCAAGAGGTGAATACTACACTGGAGCACTTAAGGATCGGGGCAGCACAGGCACCAAAAGAAGTTCCCACACAGGATACAAAAGCAGTTCCAGTGCATGAGACAATGCAGTTTGCAGCATAATCGAGCGCCAATTTCATCATCACATCGGAGATGATATTCACTGATGAAGAAACATCACAGAAACCCCTCAAAGACATCATGACTTTGGATGTGGCACTGGACAAGTTTCCAACAAAATCGTTGTGAAAACTTCAGGTGAGCTTCACATAGGAGATTTAGTCCAGAGAAAGAGCGGATGCCACAAGCCTACATGTTTCCCAGACTGAGAATATCTCGATGAAGGAAGACCTTAGCCTTAAAGCGCAATAGAAAGAGAGAGTGCAACAAAAAATGGAGGATATGGAGCAATGGATCCAAATGATGTTTCAAGAAATTCCCGAAAGCAGAAATGAGGAGGTAGGGTCATTGGAAAAGAAACTGCATAGGATAGATAAAATTATCTAGGAATATAAGGAGAAAATCAAAGAGTTGGAGGAGTGTGTCACACCCACTACTCCTCCAAAAGTCAAATTAGAGTGAGAATAGGAGGCAACATAAGCTATGGAGGGCATCGACCAAAGCGTACAAGCAGTCATGGAGCTGGTAGAAAAGAGCGCGCAGTTGTGGACTCACCTTCTAGAGGATGGAAACCTATAGAAACTGGAAGAGAAGGAAACCAAAATCCATGCAACAATCGTAGAGGTGAAGGAGCGACAAAAAATTGTGTCACTGCCAGAAAAGATCAAGACTACCACTGAATTGAAGACCCTGTAGCTAGAAGAGAAAGCGTTGCAAATGCAGAAGATAGAAAGATAGGTGTTGTTGGAGCCCCTACAAGAAAAGGAAAAGCATTTGGTCATGGAGAGTGACACAACTAAGAAGAACATTGAGCATATTAGAGCCGAAGGCAGAGAGATACTACAGTCTCCTATCACAGAGTAGGTGGTCACTGCTATGGCTGACAAGAGAAGTCACACTCAACAGCATTGCCAGTGGATAACGAAGATGTATGACACACTGCAATAGGCAGTATCTGAAGAAGAAAGAACGAAGTGACAGTGGAATAAGTCAAGCAATGACTCAGGATGAGTCACGATGTCATTTTTTGGGGCATGTTGGGCATAGGATCATTTTGGGGAAAAGGCACAATGTGGAGGAAATATAGTTGGCATAAAATCATGTGATGCATGCATGCAAGAAGAAGGGAAAGAAAGATAACTAGCTGGAAAAGCAATGGACGAAAACTTGCACGTAGAGGAGAAAAGCGCACAAGTCCAACATGAAAGAAGAGCTAACTAGGTTAGGGCTTTGGTAAGAGAATGTAATGGCTGATGAGCCAAGAATAGATATAAATAGACACCTAGGAGGTCTAGTGGGGGTTTGGTGTCTTCGGTGGTTGTTATGAGTCACTCACGTGAGATAGAGTAATAGGTTTGTAACAAAAATATTATCCGATACATTTTTGTAAGTTGTTGAGCTATGGGAGGGAAAAGTGACTAGACCTTGACGGTTAGATCTTAGGCTGAGGAGACTGGTGTGATCTGGTCAGCCTCATAAAGGTCATGGAGTCTGTTTTGTGAATGTATGAACGAAGTTGTAGTGTAGGTGATGCCATATCTAACAGAACCTTAATAAAAGAGCTTAAGAGGCAAATATTTGTGGACGTAGCCCAGGAGGGGGTGAACCACGGTAAATCATGTGTTATGTGGAATGCTTATTGTTTATGTATTTACTATCAATGGTTAGATATTAGATGAATGTCTTGATGAAGTAGTTAGATCTGTTGATTTACATGCATGGATAAACAAAAACATACTAACTAAGATAGATGAATGATAATACATGGATTTAATAGTTATATAGAACTCTCATAGCACAACTAACAACTCCCCATTTAATCCTGGACTGCAAGCACTTGAGTATTGTAGTCACCCATTAAGACTATCTTGGGTGAGACTGCACAGTGCATTCTGTGTATTGCATTTCCTTTTGGTTTACCAAGAGGGCCGATAGTTTTAGAGGCTTTGTTGGAACCCCAGTAGACTTGAACCTGGGTCAATTATGTTAAAGGTATAACTCAAATAAATAAACCAACAAATTGATAGAAGGTATTTTGTCTCTTTTATATGTCGTATTGCTTGGGGAGTAATCCCTAAGCATATGACCAAAATAATTTTCCAAGTAATAAATAGTACTACAATAGATGTTATGCCTACACCCTAGTAATCAGATAAGCATACTCTAACATCTATTGTAGTCTTAAAATTTCCTTTTTCTCTCTAGGAATTGGTTTTGATATTGCATTTCAATTCAAGATGAGATAGATGAAAAGAGTTGAAAGTAAGATTAACGTATTGGTGTCATAATTGAATGAAAAATATTGAAGATGAGTCAACATCCAGTTTTTTCAAAGAATGAATACCATGCACATGATGGGAGAATAGCTGATGAGAAGAGGTTGGAGAAATATGCATGTCCTTGTAATGATTGTCTCGGTGGGAATATGAGAAGAAGACAAGTGATTTTTGAACATATGCTGAGATTCGTTCATAGAAGTATAAGACCCTTCCCTCAAAATATTTATCCAAATAGGATACCATTGAAAAGAATGAGAGGCATAGAGGCATCAAACATAGACGAAGAGGCAAAAAATGAAAATGAACGTGCAAAAATATTAGATGAAGGGATTGAATTTGATAGAATGATGAATGAGGGTTTCAAGGATGATTGGCACAAAATTATGGAGGATACTTCAAAACCTGTGTATGGTACTTGCAAGTTAATTCATTTGACAACAATCCTTCTAATTCTTAATTTGCAAATAGTGCAGGGTTGGAAACATGAGAGTGTTGATGAGTTATTGGAATTGTTACATCGTATGTTACCACCCGACTGCACATTTCCAAAAAAATGGAGTGCATTTAAAGTGCAAATGACTAAGCTAGGATTAGGGTATGAGAACATCCACACATGTATGAATGATTGTGTATTATTTCGCAAAAATCATGCAAGTGAGACTGAATGTTTGAAATGTAAAGAATCGATGTATAGACCAGGGTTGAAATCAAATTCAATGGCTATAAGATTCTTCGTCACTTTCCAATAATCCCATGGTTACTTTGAATGTATAAATATCGAGACATTGTTGAGATTAAGCAATGGCATGCCCAAAATAAGATCATCGATGGAAAACAACTATCTGTGGTTGATTCTAATATGTGGATGGAATTTGACAACAAATGGCCCGATTTTTCCCAAGATCCTCGTAATATAAGGTTGAGTTTATCTCTAGATGGGGTGAACCCATTCTTAGATTAGAGTACTAAATGGTCAACTTGGCCAGTGTGTTTGATAAATTATAACTTGCCACCATGGTTAGCAACCAAATCATTTTTCTTGATGTTGTCATTGATTATACTAGAAAATAAAAGTGTGACTTCATATACAATTGATGTTTATTTAGAGCCATTATTTGATGAGATAGCAGAATTGTGGAAAAGAATTGAAGCAATTCAAATTTTAAGGGACAATGACTCAATCCAGTTCACTTTAAGAGATTCTTTATTTCTTATGATACACAATCTTCCTACATATGGCACATTGACTAGTCTCAATGTTCATGGATACCATGGATGTTCGGCTTGCATATTTAAGCCTTTTGTGAGGAAATCAAGTAATTTGCATAAGTGTATTTATTGTGAAAATTGTGATTACCTTAAAATGGAGCATCCATGTCATCGAAAAAAGTCATGTTTCAATAGTCAAGAAGAGAATCGTGAATCACCATAAACAATAACAAGTGATTACATTATTTAAAATGCATAAAAAAAATGTAGTTTATTGAAAATGGTGGCATTCTTGGTAGTAAAAATGATCTACTCAATGATAGTGGTGTAAAACGATTATTCATATTATATAAGTTTCCATAATTTAAGCATATAACCATTAGGCATACTATTTATTGTATGCATACTAAGAAAAACATAGATTTTTCTATTATAAAAACTCTTTTTGGTGCATATGATACAATGTCATCACGCATAGAAATTCAAGAACTTAAGATTCATCGAAATCTTTGGGTCGAAAATTATGGTGATGGAAAATATAGAAAACCTATTTCTCCTTATGTGTGGACAAAGGAACAACGTGCACAATTATTAACGTTGATGTCTCAAACTCACTTTACTATTGGATATGTGAGTAGTAATGTTAGAAGGAAAACTGACAATAATGGCTTAAGTGGCCTCAAGACCCATGACTATAATGTCATAATCGAGGATATTTTACCTATTGCAGTCATATCAAGTTTGGAAAAGGGGCCAAGCTTGTCAATTATAAGGTTGGGCCTAATATTCAAGAGAATGAGTATGCATGTCTTAGATCCTTCAAACTTTGATAATTTGAGGGAAGAGGTTGTTGAAGTCCTTTGCTTATTGGAACAAGAATTTACACCAGCAATATTCAATATTTCTATGGATCTTCTTAAACATATATAACATGTAATAGAGTATTGTGGCCCAATAAGAATTATATGGATGTACCCTATAGAACATTATATGAAGGTTCTGAAAACATTTGTTCGTAATAAGGAAAAACTAGAAGGTAGCATGTGTGAAGGATATTCAATGCAGGAGGCCATAGTACTTTTCACAGAATATATGAAGGATTTTAGTAATGTCAATTGACATGTATGTGATGATGATGAAGACAAGAGAGTTGCAGGATAAGTATTAGAAGGAAATGGACGTCACTTCAAGCTATCAAATGAGGAAATAATTGTGATACATGCCTATGTTCTTCAAAACACATCCTCATTTGATAAGTGGCGTAGGTGAAATATTATTCACATGATAATCTATTTATTTAATTTCATTTAATAGTTAAATTACTAGCATTCTTACTATATTGTATGTTCATAACCTATGTAGAAAATACAAAGAAAGATTCGAGCAGGGATGCGTCCATATCGAAAGCATACACTTCAGGATTTGAATATTGGAGATGGTTCTTTTCCAAAATTTGATGATTGGATTGTTGATTAAATTAGTGATGCATGACAAGAATGAAAGAATATAATGACTGAGGAAACTAAGATTTCACGACCTCCAAATATATCAGATACTTGTTTCAATGGGATGTGGGCCTATGGTAGTCAATTAAGAGTGGAAGAAAAGGACATGGGAAAGGAAAATTGTGATTGTATTGTTAGTGTTGAATTTCACAATGACACTGAAAAGAAATTTTATCTTGGACTCATACAAGAAATTATTCACGTTGATTATGGTGAGACTAGTCCCATATTATTAAAATGTAAATGGATCAAACCATCCGCAATACAACGTGATAAGTATGGATTTGTATGTGAAAATACATGCAAAGTTTTATCAAAGAAGGATGAGTCATATGTTCCCCCTCTTCAAATTACCTAGTCATTTCTAATTGATGATGTAAGAATCCCAAGATGGTCGTATTTCATTCAAGTAGAGTCTCATTCAAAAAGAAAATTCATGGAATATGTTGATATAATGGTCGATGAGCAATGTACTAGTTTACAAGAAACATTGGAAGAAGAAGCTAAAGATGACAATAGAGATCTATTTTAAGAAGAAACTTTGATTCCCAGTGAAGAGATCGAGATAGAGAATATAATGCATGGTCAGGAAAATCTATTGTATGAGGACAATGGAGAAAATGAAGAAGATTCATACATGAGTGATCACGATTGTATCTTGATGGAAATGCAAATCATGACGATGACGATTTGTCACCTTAAGTTTATGGCATAAAATCTCACTATGAAAATGGATTTTATTGTTTTGGCCATGGGATTAGTCAATGGTTGTACTAAATTTTTTATGGATTTTATTGTTTTGGCCATTGGATTAGCAAAGTACTTGTTTTTGGTACTATGTAGTGCTTCAAATATAATTTCCATCTGTTCCTTACTATCAAATTATGTAAGATAAATGCTATGAATGGATGTTTTTGAGTTTCAGTGTTAACAAAAGATGGACGAATTATTCTTTTAGATACATGATTTCACAGGTTTCAAAGGGTATTGACCAATAGATGTTTGTGCTTGAAATATCTTCAATCACTTAGAGTTTTAATGAAGAAATCATTAGTAAATGTTTTTTAATTGATCAACCTTTTCTTTACCAAATTTCATCCAAATTATGCTCAAACTTTTGATACCTAACATAAATCTATAAGGATTAAATCACCCTCGGAACTCAATGTTACAATCAACCTTAAAAAAAATGATTTTCAACAGTAGTAGATACCCTTTTGATCAAACTCTTGAATTGTTGTATCAACATAGAACACAAATTTTTGGTGAGTTTATCTTTCAAATATCAAGTATGCCAATAACCTTAAAGATTGCATGTCAAAATGGAATCTTGTCAATTTATTTAACACATGCTGGAGATGATTATGGTAGAGAGAAAAGAGATGTGATATAATTTCTTGTTGGATTTTTTTTAATGCATTAGGCAAGGATGCCCTTGTAGATTCTTTGTTGATATTTTGGATCCCTGTTATTTTTAACTAAACAATAGGGAATTACAATGAATATTTGTATAACATGGATAAAATCATCATGGTAGGATGCTTGATCTGAATTTATTTTAGTTACAAACATAGAACCATTTTAGTTACAAACATAGAACCATTTCACAGGGTCATGGTTACTTGGGTTATGAATGTTTCCCCTGGTTATCTATGGACAATGCAATCTCGATACATCAAAATCAGTCAGTTGTTTTGATTAATATTTTAAGATCATAAAGCACTACCTTCGGTCCAGTTGCAAGGATTTATAGTCCTCCTGATATGTCTATCTTCATATTCCCATTGATCAAAGCCAATAGGAGATTTATAGTTGAGGAATCTAATCTCACAAAGACATTTGGAATACACTTGATCTCACACATTCAGACTCAAATGATCTCACACATTTAGACATTGTATAGAACCATATTATATGCAAGGAAATATGGTATACACATTCTTATTAATCATAATATATGATTATATAATCTAGATATTAATTTTATAGTCTTTGTTTGTCCATGTACTAATGATGTTTTTTATGGGAAATATTAGACATAAAGGATATGAAGAATAAGGGGGTGAAAAGTAAAAGTGGTGAAAGCAATTATGAAAATGTTGCATATTATGAGCTTGTTCATACAAAACAGATCACAAGAAATGAAGAATATATGTCATCTCTTGGTTTGGGAAATAAGTGAGTAGTTGTTCCTTGTACCTTTTCACTTCTATGCATTTTTCATGAAAGTTTTTTATAATCTATTTCATGACGTAGTGTTGGGCACATGCCTATTTTGATAAGGAAGTATATTTTGGGCACATGCCTATTTTTGGAGAAGGATCTATTTTGAGGAAAGACCTAACTTTGGAAGAGAATACCTAATGTTGGAGTGCAAGCAACAGGTGGAAAGAAGGAAACATGCAAAAAAAGAAGGAAAAGAAACATGGCACGAAGGCAGGAAAGTCTAACCATGATAGGGTTAGGGTTTTTGACAAATATTGTAACGGATATAAGCCATAGAGTAGTACAAATAAAGACCTAGGAGATCTAAAGAGGGAGAGTTGTAGTCAAAGTTATTAAGGATGATTTATATTGTTGATTGTAATAAGTCCTATAGAATAGTTGAATAAGCTAGTACTTGAGGGTTAGGTCATAGGTTGTGGATCCTGGTGTGATCTAGGCCGCCTCACAGAGGGAACTTACCCTCATATGGATTGTATTACTACAGATGTAATGAACGCAACACAATATTTTTCAACAGATTGAATAAAAGATCAGAGAGCCAAATCTCTGTGGACGTAACCCCAGGAGGGGGTGAACCATGGTAAAATTTTTGTTATGTGTGAATGTTTACTTTATGTTTATCATTAGTGTATGAATGAATGGTTAAACTAGAATTATCATCATGCATGCATAGGTTTAAAGATGAACAAATCATAGAAGTACTTGAATATTTAAAAACGGTAATGCATAAGAAAGAAAGAATACACTCATAGATCCCCACTCATTCCTAGACTGTAAACACTTGAGTATTGCAGTCACCCATAAAATCTATCTCGGGTGAGACTACATTGTGTACCCCATGCACATCTTTACCTTCTGGTTTACCAGGAGGGTCAAAAGTTTTAGAGGGTTTTTCTGGAAACCTTTTGAGATCTAAATTTGGGTCAGACCAAGAAGAAGTGAAAGACTAAACCAACAAATGGTTATGTTTCTGGCTGGAACTACATGGGATTGAGTGGAGGAGATCCATGGAAGAAACACGCAAAGAATGGAAGTATATAAGGTAATTTTCAGGCCATGGAATCCAACGAAGGAGGAGATTGAAAGATTGTTGAAAACAAAGGAACTTGAGTTTGCACAGAAGGACAACATAAACCCTAAGTTAACATCATACAAATTTCTCGACAAATACATGTTTAGCAACTTGCATGAGGTACTTTTCTATGATTTCCCACATTTTTTGTAGGATTGGTTGTTGAGATTAAAGGACAACCACCCTACAAATTGAATCAGACAGCTGGAGTGGAATCCTATGGAAATCGCGCAGTGACAAAAAATTAATAAAAAATTTACTCGTGTAATAGATTTCTAGTTAGATAGTATTTTTATAGGGTTTAT
This sequence comes from Picea abies, assembly GCA_900067695.1. Lineage (NCBI taxonomy): Eukaryota > Viridiplantae > Streptophyta > Pinopsida > Pinales > Pinaceae > Picea > Picea abies. Next base: position 14,980 of record CBVK0102791150.1, read on the forward strand.
CACCGAATTTGTAGTCGATACCACGAAGTCCTACACTGCAGTAGAGAAATATTTTCTAAAGGGAACCAGAGGTAGGTATATCATATCGGTTTATACTTCAATCGATATTTTATTGTATGACAACAATGTGATTACAATGGAATTAGACAACTAAACTTCCATGCATGCATGGGGGAGGGGGGGAAGCACTGACAAGAGTTTGAGATATGGAAAAGGAGATGGATAAAGGAAAGAATAAGGAGGCCATGGACCCAATCATGATGGAAGGAGACCAGATAAAATAGATAATGGGAAAATCTAGAAAGATGCACAATGGAGTACATTACCAATATAAAATGAATAATAAGAAGAGAGCCATAACTGATAAAGAGGGCTTGACAAGTGATGAAGAAGAGGTAGAGGATCTCTGGGCTGTGGAGCATATTGAGGAAATTTTGTGCGCAACATATGAAAGGAAAATAGGAAGTCCAAGTTTAGGAATAGAGGGAAGAAATCCAATCCAGATCACCGTCAATGTGGAACCTACAACCCCATGTGCGACTAATACACTAGAAACAACACCAACGTTTAGACAACAGAATTTTAGTGGAAGAAAAACAATAGGACACACACCCAATCAAGGAGCATCAAATGAAGGATCTAGTTCACGAAGTAATAGTCAATTATCTGCACCATGCAGAGGTAGTAGTTCAATACAGTTCAAAATGGTAGGACATGATCCCATGATCATATTACCAGAATTTTGGGGAGTGGCATCAGAGGACCATGAAAATAAATTATTCATCTGTGAGAAGATTTGGGAAGAAAAGAAGATCATAGATGAGGATACAAATATCGTGCAATTATAAATCACACTAAGAGACCAGACACTGGACTGGTATATCAGCCTAGATGTAAATAGTCCACAGGGAATACCAAAGACTATTGTAGACGTGAAAAAGATACTAATAAATGAATTTCAAAAGACCAATAAATGAATGAAATGATTGAAATAAGGAATAAACTGAGTGACTCTATTTGGGAGATTGATCAGGGGTTCAAATGACTGAAGGGCAAGTTGAAACATGAAATTACTAACATGCAACATAGGCACTTATTTTTTAACTCCCTATTACCACATTTGAAATACCCGTTGAGATAACAAAATTTCCAAACTCAGGAAAAGGCTTTGAAGGAGACCTTACAACTAGAAGAGAACTAGTATCAGCAGACATATCCAGCAATAGAGGAGCTGAAGGAGGATTTGAAGAATCTAACATTTAAACTTAACCAGAATAAGGGTAAAGCGAAAAGAGAAGTTGTTGTTGGATTATTGAGAGGGGGGGTGAATCATTAATATCGTAATTATAATCCTTTTTCTTCAAATGTTATATCAATGTATAATTATTATCCAATAATGAGTAGTAAGAAATAAACAATCACACACATACACAGTACACCAATGTTTTACGTGGAAACCCGATTCAGGAGAAAACCACAGAATGTTTTTTCTTATATGTCTTGAAGAATTAC